>BGPR01002240.1:32392-185391 GCA_013235015.1 Araneus ventricosus | reverse complement strand
AATTGTTAAAGCAGGACATTTTTTATTAATCATTTTCGATTTTTATCCCTGAAAATTGAATTTATTTCCAGTAACAGCACGCAGTTACAAACATCTTTCTTGTTTGACAAGAGAGTATTTTAAAAAAAAAGAATGACATTTATTTGTAATTGGCATAATTAAATCCCATACTGCATTTATTAAAGAATTGTTCAAATCAGGAAAGTTCTTTTATTAACAAAAATTTTACTTAATGTTTGGAAATCATTGTTTTCCTAACATCAAACTGAACAGTATGAATATCCTTTTGTATAAAATTAAGTAACCACTTATTTTACACAAAAAGATATTTTTAATCTCTTGTTACTAACCAAACTAAATTAAATAACCACTACTAAATTAAATAGCTTAACCGTTTGAGTGCGGCGAAGCGCTATTGCACTTCATTTTTATGTGCCGAAAATGCCGCCGCACTCAAACGGTTCATCAGATAATAAAAAATATAATATATTGCACATATTTTAATCCCACTTATAGTTTTATTGTTTTCAATGAAAAGGTGTCCTTTTTTTTCGAAAATGCTTCGAACATTCAACGTGCGCACTAGTTGTCACACGCAATTTCATCAGAATCTAATGAATTCGTATAACTGACATTTTAAATAGCTTAATCAGATAATAAATAATATAATATATTGAACATATTTTTAATCCCACTTACAGTTTTATTGTTTTAATACAAAAAAAGTATCCTTTTTTTTTTCGAAAATTCAACGTGCGCACCAATTCTCACACACAACACCGGAATCTAATAAATTCGTATAGCTGACAATTTAAATCTCTATGTAAACATTTAGATTATTAAAGGTTCTAAAAATCGTTTAACAGAAATCAAATCTGCATTACAAAACCGAATAATATTTTTAAATAACGTGATCGTGTGTGCGTAACATACTCAACCGCATCCACGCCACAAACATCAGCACATTCATACGTCTGAAGAAGAAATAACTTAACTTGGCGATATGTATAAATGCTCCGCTTGTTGGCGAAAACGTAATCCATTCATGCAACCATACAGCAGGAGAAAACTCTCAATTGCTTTCCCCCTTTCCACCCCCATTTTGTTCTGCGGAGACTTAGAATAGTGCCTATCTATAAGGAGTCTGTTTGAAGACTTGTTTAGGGGAGCTAAAAGTACTTGTATTTTATGATTATATATTCACATTATGTCCTTACAATTTTGTAGTATTTTGATATTGAAACCCGTAGCACTAGAATTTAGAATTTAAACGAATTTATTTTCAATTGAAATTCTGTGCATTTTAAGCACGTGTTTCTTAAAATGAATAAAGAACTTTTATTATTTATTTTGACATTCATAATTTTAAACTGTTATTAACCACATATATAAAGAATTTTAAATTAATTAAAAATTTTTAGTTTATTAAATGCACGTTTGATTTAATAATTTACTTATTAAATAGATTAAAAGTAAAGATTACTGGATAATTAACCTCTAAGACACTTATCTGTATCGATAATTTTGATCATAAACTCATAGTGATCTTAATACAATGTCACATAATTGTTTGAATTTCTCCATACGGAATTCCTTAATTGGAAATTTTTATATTTACGATTATATATATAATGAAAGAAAACATATGCAAACAATGGTGTTGCTGTAAAATTGATCCAAAGGTTAAAAATTTTGTGTTTTCTCTCTCCAAATATGACCTCGTTGTTTTTGTTTCTAATCTTCAGTATTTTTTTGTCTGTTTATCTTATTTACTTAAACAATTTCTGAAACGCTATAAAAAATCTGTATAACAAATTAGTTTACAAATAAATCATTGGATCGATTATATTTCAATAAACATTTTGCAGCTCTATAAATAAAAAGATCAAATTTTAAGTCTAATAAGAAAATCAATTTTTTAAAAAAATTATGATTCATTTGAAAGTTTTTCAAAAGTTAATGTATTTTTTTTTTTTTTAATTGGGGTTGTTTTTAAAAGCCAGCAAGTTTATGTTGACACCTTTCTTTTCATGCAGATACTACTAACAATTGCTTGCTTTTAACTCAATAATTTACACTGCAGTTGAAAAGCCATGGATGCTCAGGAGAAGAAGAGGCTAGCTAATGAAAAACGTTTAAAAGCTGTACAAGAATGGAAGAGAAACAGAAATCAACAGTCAGTCAAAGTAGAAGCTAAAGCCATTCGAGTAAATTTTGTAAGTTTATATATTTTATTTTTTGAATATATTTTAATTTATAAGATGATTACAGTAGTAGCCAAAATTGTAGAAACACCTTAGAAAACGTGTATTATGATTATTTGTTGGAGAATAACATCAGTTTCTTTAACAATAACCTAAAACTATGCATTGTTCGAAAGATGAATTAATGAAGAATGAAAATAAATTTTATAAAAAGGGTTTTATTAGAATGGTAAGTTGTAAAGAAGAAAGTTAAATTATATTGAAAAACTGAAATTTACGAAAGTTAACATTATGTCAGCTTGGGTTAACCTGGAGTTTACTGTATGCACTTACTTCGTTCTTCTTAGGATCGCCAAATCTTTGCTGCCAAGAACGGCGATTAGAGAACATTTGTTTTGGATGCGTCTAGATGTTTTTAACGAGTGACAAGTGTGGATGCGCACAAATTTATCTTTTCATCGGTGTTTTGCTTATCAGGCTACATTGTGCCATGTTTCGATTGGACTGTTTTGTTCGACTCTTCGATGCAATTGGTCGATAAATTCGAATATGAATAAAATTTCGTTTGGAATTCTTCAGATGGAATATTAGTTCAGTACCGTGTATGTTATTCTGTGTGTTTCGTTTCTGAATGAATAAACAAAGCTACGATTATTCCGCTATGCTGAAAGTGAAGCAGCTGATGTTTTATTAAGTTAAAAAAATTGCCAGGTACACACTTGAAATGCCGCAGGCATTGTGTGCGGAAATTCTAGTTTTCAGAATTTAAAAAAAAAACCTAGATTCCTAACATTCAGTGAAAAAGCAAAGCTACTAGTTTCCTGCTATGCTGAAAGTGAAGCCGCTGATGTTTTTTTAAATTAAAAAAATTTGCCCGGTACACGCTTGAAATGCTGCAGGCATTGCATGCTCAATCTCTTGTTTTCAGGTGGCGCATGCGCAAGAGAGCAATAAAAAGCACACTGCACATCCCAAATGACGATGGCACATGAAATTGCGCCAAGATAAATTGGCGAGATACAGGTGCATATCGTAAACTCCAGGTTTACCTCAGCTTGTACTCAATTGGGTGAACTTTTATGTTTATTATGGTCTTGGTTATTGTAACTTCTCATGAATTAAAATAAGTTTTTTTAAAACATACTCTGCAGCTGTTATAGTGTCAAAATTAAATTATATTTCCCTTAAAAGCATTTTATTCCTGAATTATTTTTAATTAAGAAGTTTCTTTAGTTGATGCCATGGACTTTTTAATGGTTTAATGTTTCAATTGCTTACAGGGCATTCCTACATTGAAATATGATTATCTTGAAGTCACTTTTGCAACATGACATTGGTCATAATCTTCCTTGAGTATAAATACTTCATTGCTTTGTTATTATGCTTTCTTATTATGTGGAAGTCTTCAGTTTGACTAATACATGCCATTCGTGTATTTTTGGACTTTTATATTATCATTAAATATGTAACTCCTGTCCAGAATTTTTTTATATTTTACAATCCTAAAACATAACATTAAATGGGTGTTTCACTGTAGGTGTAATGTAGTCAAAATGCAACTTTTCACCTCGTGAATTTTTTTGCCCACACCTTAAAAGAGGAATATACTGGTGAAATCACTCTAAATCTAATTGTCTGTTGTTTTTCTTGTAACCTAGCAGGAATGGCGTTAGAGTTTGCCCGACAGGGGTGCACAGTCTCCCCGACAAGGGGGCATGACCTGCTGTAGAGACATGAGAAGTGCAATGAAATTGGTCTCAAATTTTTGCCAGATTATTATTTATCAACTACAGTTGAATACCGCATACAAAAAATTTTCCCCGATGGGGGGGGGGGGGGCGGGCCCCCGGTCCCCTTCTAGTGATCCCTGTAATCTAGTTTGATCAATTTCACCTTTGTTGAAGGCTAAAAATGGACATTTCTTGAAATTATGAGGCTTAAATCAAATTTCTGTAATCTTTCTCTAATCCACCCTTGCTTTCAGGTTTCTTTGTATTGTTTATACAAAGATGATTTTTTCTGTCATTTATGTTCTGTTTCTTGGTTACTCTATCACTTGCTGTCATGTAACTCTATCAGCTTTTACAAGACTGTTTTTGTGGTGATTGAATCTCTTAGTACCATTTTCAAAATTTAGAAATTACACCTTTGTTTAAGGTTTCACCAATTTTTCTTATTTCTTGATAACTGCAGTCTTTTTCACTCTATAATATTATTTTACGTCAGATTTTGGAGGATCGGTCTCCTTTTTGGATCATTTGAGTAATTATATAATTTTTTACGTGTTATAAGCTCATGAAAAATGGCTACCAACTTAATAGCAATCACATAACATAATGACAAATGTCCTCCTTTCAGTTTCAATGCATAATATCAGTAGCTGAAACTAATCAAAACACAATGACTCAATATTGGCTTTCTGCATACTCATTCATTGGTCATATTCAGATGAAAGCAAGCTATTTCATATCAGCTTAAAACAAGTTTTGCTTCATTTCATTCCTCTTATTTCATTGTAACTTTTAACAGATTACTGATGAATAAATAATTTTATGACATTATATTCTTGATTAAATTCTTTCCATTAATGTATATATGTAATAATCTTACTTAATTTTACTTTAAATTCTCACATTATATATTTTAAAGTCTTAATGTATTCCAAAATCATGTTTCTTAAACTCCAGTTTCGTTTTATTTCCCATGCTGGAGGTATATTAAATCTCGCGTTTGGCATATTTATTACTAGAGGAATATTTTAATCGCTTTCACGTGCCCACAGAAAATCATGACGCCATCTCCTTGCCGCCATATATTTGCCCTAAAACACTTACGTAATTTACTAAAAATAGCTATTATTCCCTTCACTTTGATCACGTGTCTATATGTTAAATCCCTACCTGAGGAAATGCAGGGATTTTCTGTTCGCTTTTTTACTTGAAACTTCAACTAAGATGTACATATATCTGCCACTCTCCCATAATAAATGAAAATTACGTAATAACTCGGCCTGTTTTTTATTTAACGACTGCAACAAAGAAATCATTTTTTATATATAAAATGTATCCGTTATCGTAGTCGTTAAATGATTAAACAGGCTGAGTTGAATTTTAAATTTCATTTTTATTATCGGAGAGTGACAGAATGTACGTACATCATGCTTTAAGTTTTCAAGCCAAAAGAGAATAGGAAATCTCTGCTTTTTTCAGGCAGGGATTTAACAGATAGACACGTGATCAAAGTGAAGGGAATAATAGCTATTTTTAGTATATTATGCAAGTGTTTTAGGGAAAATGCATGGCGACAATAAGTCGCTGATTTTGCGAGTTGTGTGCGGATAGAAACGATTAAAATATTCTTTTGGTAATAAATATGCCAAAACGAGAGATTTAATATACCTCCAGAGCGGGAAATAGAACAAAACTGGAGTTTAAGAAAAGTGATTTTTGAATACATTAAGACTTTAAAATATATAATATTAGAATTTGAAATAAAATTAAGTGAGATTATTACAATTTCCCCCCTCCGCAAGACGCGTGTGTGTGCCAGGGCCCTTGACATGGACAACCGTATCTTACCGTATCAAAATAAATTAAAATTTAAATAGAATTCTTATAAATATTTTCCCTTCACTTTATCATAAACATGAAAATAATTTCAAATGTACTTTATAAAGTTATTGAACAAAGGTTCGAACTTGCGTAAAGAAGCATAATAAGCCGGAAGAAAAAGATTTCAAAGGCTATGCAAGCAGTTCAAGATGACATGTCTCTTAGAACAGCTTCAGACTTATATGGCATGCCCCATTCTACATTAATTTATAGATTTAAAATAAAGTAAAACAGTTGTTTTTGATGATAACATAACATTGGATACTTCATCCAACTGCTTTAGCTCCAAGTATACAAGTTTTCACCACAGATCAAGAAAACATGCTTTGTGATTGTATTATTAAAAGTTAAAATATGAACTATGTTCTGACCCTCAAACAAGTATGATAGCTTGCATATGATTATTCAAAATGACTGGGCTCAAGCACTCCAAGTAGTTGGAAATAATATAGCCGGAATTCACTGGGTTAAGGATTTTATGAATTGTCGGAATAATGGGGCCATTTAAGTCAAAACTGAAAGTAGCACAAAATGACTGGAAAAAATAATGAAAACAAGAAAAATTAAGTTAACCTAAAACCAGATAAACTTTGTTAGATCACTGCATTTTTCTGTACATTTGTTATATTTCAATATAATTTGTGTTCATTTGAATGAAATGGGTCATTATGTATTTGTTGAAAGATGCCCCATGCCATGTTGAACTTTGCCCCGTAGGTAGGGCACGTTTCAACAGATTTAGGCTTCACTTGAAATGCATAATTTCACCTTTTAGTTATGACCAGGAACTCTGATGCAAACTGAGTAGCTGCCTATGTTGTAATCAATGATGCTAAAAACTGAAATAAAAAAAATATATACTGTAACAAAATTGCTTTGTGGGTGTACATGAATGCAATCCAATAAGCAGGATTAAAAAAATAAAGCTCTTTATTTTACAAATATTCCCAAGCAAAGAAACATAGCACAAGTATTAACACAGCACTAGTAAAAATTCACAACAGAGACTACCAATAAATCTCAACACAACGCTCAAAGGTTTCTTGTTAACTCACCAGCTTGCTTGCAGGTCAAATTCCAACTAACTCTTCTTGTCTTGAGAGCTTGCCTTTATACTTTTCAACAGGAAGTGACTTCATTACGTAGGAAGTGACGTAATCTCTAGAAAGTTCACGAAACCAGTAGAAATAGGTGGAAAGCTCGAGGTCCTTCTAGAAAATTTCCTTTGTCACCAAGATTAGCATCTCAGGGAAACAACTTTATAGCTTTGTAACAAACTAGTAAGTAACTCTGATACAAACTGAGTAGTTGCTTATGTTGTAATCAATGATGCTAAAAACTGAAATGAAAAAATATATACTTTCTACAAAGAGGTTTTACTAAAAATTGTTGAAAGGTGCCCCTCTCCCTTATATATATTCATTTTGATTTGAATTAGGAATACTCAACAGTAACTCATTATTTTCATTTTATGCACTAAAGTTATTAATCCTCTTATAAAACTGGTTTACTATTACTGAATGAAGAGAATTAAAGAATTTTGTATGGTTCTTAGAAACATGTAAAAATACAGGTCAAAGAAGAAAAATTCAATCTAGGGTTTTTATTTTTCATTCAGCACAGGGCAGGGAACATTTAATTTAGATTAGAAAATATCAGATTTCATTTATTGAAAGTGCTGATTTCATTGATATTCAAGGTAAATGCTAATATTACATTAATTTTCAGGAAGATTTATCAGAGAAGAAAAAAGCTGAAAACAAACTTACATTATTTAATTCAGATGGAGAAGAAGATAATTTTGAAAATGATTTTCATATACGACCTCAGTTTGAAGGAGCTAAGGGACAGCAAGTATGTAGTGTTCTTTACTAGTTGGAGTTCATATATTTATTGTGTAAGTAATTAGTTTCAAATTTTTATGATTTTGCCATTGTAATTTTAGTTGTTGGAATTCAATTCTGAACTATCAAGTCGCTTCAAACTAGATGAACGATTTAAAGAAGATGATGATTTACCTGAAACAAATGGTATTCGTATTTATCTAATTTTTCTTTTATTAAATCAGTGTTTATCTTTCGTTTATGTATATATGGTATATATCGTATTTATATATGGTAAATTTTTTCTTGCTTACTAATGCAAGAGTTTTTAGGTTGCATAAATTAAGTCTATTTTAAAGTAAGTGAAATAATTTTACAAGTGATGAATACAAATAATATTTCTGACCTCATTCATTAAAGAATTTTGGCAGTACAGTAATACCTCATTACAACAATACTTTGGGGACCAAATAAAGATATTGTTATAGAGGGATATATTGTTATACTGAGGGGCTATATAATTATGATATAAAAAAACTTAAATTTTGGTTGATTTAATGTGGACACAATACAATAATATACATTTTGAAAAAAAGCATCACCAGAGTGCTAATGATTTTTTAAAGCATGCACAAATATTTGAAAATTCAGCTATACAATAAAATAGTTCACATACCTGAGAAGTTTATTCATTGAAAAAATCAAATATTTTCATTTGCTTATTCATTTTTTAAATTGTTAAGTCAACTAACAAAGTTTGCATAGTCTAATGCACAAAAGTGATCATCATTTGTGGATGAAAGGCTTGAAAAGAATGTCCGTAGGGACTGAACTGATTGAAGAGCTTCCTGGGATATCAATCTAGGATTATCTGTATCATCATCATATTCCATTTTGTCTGTGATTTTGGACAGAATATCTTCTTCTGTAACTCCTGAAAAAAACCACGAGATCATCATTCACTGTTAAATATTCCTCTACGTTAATTCCAGACATTTTCCTACTTTTGAAGGCTCAACACATTCTTCAGCATCTGAAACATCGCCATTTTTGGAATTTTCGTTATTATCCATTTGCTAATCCTCCATGAAACAAAGGTCCGCTTTATTCCCAACGATTACGAATTGATTTTTCCATAACTTCCCACCAACTCCCAGCAATATTGTCTTGTGGCTTCCTTCACATTTACAGCTTTAAAAAGCTCTTCTTTATTTCCGATGTTTATGAGTATCGAATCCATAGCAGCGTCAATGTTTTCATTTGTCACAACTTTCAGTTGTTTTTCTCTGAGGGTTGATTTCATTGGAATTCACAGCCACTTCAATTTGCTTTTCTTCTTCAGGAAAGTTGCAATCGTAGATTGCGACAGTCTGTATTTCCTGACCGCATCAACCTGCTTCATTCCATCATCAATTTCTTTAATTATGTTTAGTTTATCCTGAAAGGATAGTTTCCTTCTAGTTGCCATCTTAATTGAGAATTCAGACGTGGATGAAAGAATATTAAATTTTTCGATTGAAACTCGGAATTGTTTGAAATTTAGAAATTGAACAGAGCTTCCATTAAATCTTCGAATCACCCGGCCCCCGCGGGCGGGGCATAGCTGTTGAGTTGTTAATGTGTTCTGTGGTAATCATGAGTCATAACCAGAGTAAGACCTGTTGTCTTCAAGTAGACTAAGTTATTGCATCCATTTCCGAGAAGGGAAACGCTCAGGGTGATATGATCTTTCACTTCTGGGTATTTGGAAACAGAAATATTGTTACAGAGGAAGAAAATGGTGTCGAGATTTTTTTAAACAAAACGTTGTACAGAGGTTTAAATTGCTGTACAGAATATCTTTATATTGGTTCTATGCAAATTTACCAGGACCACAAAATTTTATTGTTGTAGAGGGATTTATCATTGCATCAGATATCATTGTAGCGAGAGTTTACTGTATACACATTTTCATTTTCTTTAATACCCATAACTCTTTATTTTCTAAATAAACACTTCTATTATCCATCTCATATTCAGTGTATCATGGTATTCTGTTATTATTTTTAAAAACATTTAAATTTAGAATATTATATGATAAAAGTGAGACAAATGTTTTCATCATTTATTTAAATGTATCTTTTGAAAGCATTTCTCTAGTTATACATCTGAAGCATTAATAAAGCTATGAACTAACAGATCTTTTGATATTTTGTATTATAAAGTAAATAGAATGCTTACACTCTGTTTATTGCTAGAAAGAAATGAAATACAGTGACCTGATAAATTTGGAATGAATCATATTCTTTTAAAATCATTATAAGTTTAATGCTAATTGCTTGCAAGTAAACAAAGTCAAAGTAAAAACACTAGAGAACTCATGTTCTTCCTTTTTTTTAAAAAAAAATAAATGTCAACCAAATTGCAGTTCAAGTATACAGTGGCTCACATTTGTTTTTGGACACTTGTGTTTTTGAAACTTACTTTTAAAAAACATCATATAAATATTAAAGGATTTACTTCAAAATTTTTTCATATAAACTTTCTTTTGTCTGTAATAAAACCTATATATTGTAATAAAAATAAATTCAATATCTTTTTCTGAAAAAATTAATTTACCAAGAAAGTGTTAAAAACAATCTCACATAAGTAATTGGACACTTTGAAAATTCAACAAATGTAAACAAAAATATGCAAATAATCAAACATTTTAATACTTTATTGGGTATCCTTTAGCTGCAATTACACTTTTAATACGTTTTTGCATGGTTTCAACTAGTTTTTTTTGTGTAAGAATGTTCAATTTTGTTCCATTCCTCTGTTAATACTGCTTTAAGTTGTTTTTTCGAAGAAATATAATGTTTTCTTGTTCTTTTCTCCAGTTCATGACACACATTTTCAATTGGATTTAAATCTGAAGAATATGGTGGAGTCTTGATAACTTTGGGACAGTTGTACAGCAGCCATAAGCGAACATTTAGGGCTGTATGTTTGGGATCATTGTCTTGATACAACTTGAATGTGTTTTGAATTCCAAGTTTTGGGGCAGATATTTTCAAGTTTTCTTTCAGGATACTTATATTGGTCCATATTATTTTCAATGAAACTAAATTTTCCATACCAGAAGCAGCAAAACATCCGCAAACCATTATGCCTCCACCTCCATGTTCAACAGTTGGCAATAGATTTTTCAGATTGATCTCTTTGTTGGGCTTTCTCCACACAGTTATTCGCCCATCAGACCCAAATATGTTAAATTTTGATTCATCCACAAATATGACGCTTTCCCAAAACGATATATCTTTATCTATCATGGATTTTGCAAAATCCAGACGTACCTTTCTTGTTCCTTCATTAACGAAACATTTTCTTCCGGCAACTCTACTGTTGTACCCATATGAGCTGATAACTCGTCTACCAGTTTCAGGACTTACTTTTATTGCAAATCTTTTTTCTAATTCTGTTGCAAGTTTCACTGCACTAAGTCTTGGATTTTTCCTGATTTTATGCAGGATAAAACTTTATTTCCTGGGAGTTAGCTTGTGAGGAGCTCCTGATTTAAAATGCATTTTCAACAGTTGCACGTTTTCCATCGTTTTATAATAGCAAAAACAGTTGAATGACTTACTTCAACAAGTTTTTCGATAGTTCTGATGCTTTTACCATCTTTAAAATGTTCTATGATTAAATTCATAATAGAATTTGTTGTAACTTTGTAACACCTGGCCATGCTTACTTCAAATATAGAAATGTAAACAAGAAAACTACTTGAATCCATGCCAAAACATATTAAAAGTGTAATTTCAGCTAAAGGATACCCAATAAAGTATTAAAATTTTTGATTATTTGCATATCTTTGTTTACATTTGTTGAATTTTCAAAGTGTCCAATTACTTATGTGAGACTGTTTTTAACACTTTCTCGGTAAATTAATTTTTTTCAAAAAAAGGTATTGAATTTATTTTCATTACAATATGTAAGTCTTATTATAGACAAAATAAAGTTTATATGAAAAAATTTTGAACTAAATCCTTTAATATTTGGATGATCTTTTTCATAAGTAAGTTTCAGAAACACAAGTGTCCAAAAACAAATGTGAGCCACTGTATATGCATTAGATTCTAAATTGTATCATATTTCAGTACTTTCTCCCCTCAGCTTATGACCTCTGCAATTTATGACCATCCATACTTATGACCACAAAAAATAAATTTCAAAATAAAATGCAATTTCAGGTTGTATTTTTGTTTACAGTATATACAATAAAGTTCTTATGTATTTCTGACATTATGTACTCTAATTATACTGCATAGATAGAATTTTTGTGTTTTATATACAACTTTTGTAACCTGTTTGAATGAAACTAATGTTGAAAAATATAAATCTGCTTATGATCTGTCATTCAGAATGGAACTTGATCACAAGTCAAAAAGATCCTGTAGTGAGAAAAAGTATTATTCCATCATTTATGTGAACCATATTACTCTTTACTGAGATTTCAGTGGTTTTTGATACTTTTAATTGTACAATTACGCCGAATTAAAAGTTATAAAAGGCCTTTGGTTGACAGTAGCATTTTGCAATTTTTGTTTACTAAAGAAACCTGATAAATTTATATTCAGGTGCTCTGCTTATAAACTTCCAAGATTTTGATTCTCATTTTATTTGCAAAGTGTTTTACTTCGGAGAAATTTCGTAATTCTTAATCAGAACTTCATTGATTTAAGAGCAAAAAATACAATTTTATTTTTATTAGCATATTTTTCTGTGTATTTATTTTTAAATTTACTCTTAGCTGCAGAAGTAAATGAAGAAAAAGTGAAGAACATCAAAATTCTTGAATCCATTTTGGGCTATGAAGTTGCCGAAAAATTTCCTGAAGGAAAAAGTTCCATAAAGTAAGTATAACATTTTTTAAAATGTGAAGTAATCTTTTTCAATGACCTTTAATAGATTACTCATTGTTCTAAAGAAGTTAAATAACTCATTCTGTAGAGGATATTGATAATTTCAATATGTAAGCTTATATTTTTCTGAAATTAAATCATTAAAGGGTCTGCAATTTTTTTAAAAAAATTGTATTGAGCCCTTTATTCAAATGTTGAGTACAAAACAATATTAACTCACTTACACACATTTTAAAATAAAGTTTTCTTAGTATTGAGGGGAAAAAAAGCTCCTTAGTCAGCAATAAATAATTTATGTAAAGTTTTTGTTAAATTAGTAGAGTAACTAACTTTTTGACAAATTTTAAAAAATTGTGATTTTTTATGTTCCAGTTCAGGGGTGGGGCACCTTTTTACGCTGAAATGCATCATAAAATTTCAGCAGTTGGGCAAAAGGTTGCACAAACAGAATTAAAGGTTATTGTTCTATAATTATTATTATATTATAGATATTATATTATTTCAATGCAAATTGTAAATAACCATTAAGACCGCATAAGAAACTCAAGAAGGCCACATCCCTGTACTAGTTATTATTTTTGCTTGTATCATGACTTCAAGTTTCTATGTACTAAAAGAAAAAGAAATGCTGTGATTAAATAATTCAAATTTATTGATACATGCACAAAAATGTGATTAAAGAATAATTTCCTCAACTAAATTGCAAGAGTAATGTGTGTTTTTCTCAAAGTTGAAATTTAATGTTTCATCAAATTTAATGCATAAACAAAATCTTTTTTTTAAAGCTTATTGCCATTATTTTTTCAGAAAAAAACGACTTATGAGATTTGATCCTGAAGATGAAAGTGCATCAAAATATTTAAAAATAAATGACATTTCAGAAGAACAACCACAAACAAAAGTTCGGTGAGTTACTGTATTTTTTCATCTAAAATTCATTTTATTTTTATCACTAAAAAGCTCTTTATTATTGATCCTGATATGATGCATCAAAATCATTAAGTAACATGAAAAGCATATATATTTCATTTTTTCTTTTAATGTATGCTTCATTTTCATATACTTATGTGAAATATGCACCATAGTTTTTGGAAATAGCTCTCTGTAAGAAACAGAACAAAGATTATAATGATTTAAATTACATTATGTAATGTAAATAACCCAAACTGTAAAGAACTGCTGTCACCATTCGTCCCATGCCCATCCAACTGGTTTGGCTACCTTAATGGCAGTGCCGGATTTCCGCACAGGCCTTAAGATGCGGACACCTTGTGCCTCAAGACTCCGGGGGGGGGGGGCCTCAAAATATACACGAGAAACATCATAGCGCTAAGCTGATGGCGAATTTATGACATTGCAGCCTTGTTTATAGTATAATCCTCACCTCACTGAAAAATTTCTCCCTCTTTGCTTTAAAAAAAAAATAACAAGTGAATGTAAACAGCCAAATGAAACGTTGGGGGGAATTAAGTCCTAGTGTGACTAATGTGTATCATTACTGATAAATTAACCTTCTAGTCACACAGGAATGTGCTCTATAGAAAACAAGATATGCAGAAGATGACATTCCTTTGATACGTCCATTGTACCCAAGACACGATGGTCTGTAAATTGATTTTACAGGTGTAGAACTGCGCAGGGCAAAGTATTTAACTAACTGTTTAGAGGCCCCACAACTTTTGGGGCTAGACACATCGTAATACTTTTTTTTTCTTGCATTATTATTGAGGTAGTTAATTTAGTGCTTTCATTTAATTTTAAGAACGAGTACTCGAATTGAATTTAAATTATTAATCAAGTGTCGTTTAAATTTCAGGATGCCATTGTTAGGATTTTTTTTTTATGTTTCAGTGTGGTCCAGTTTGTTTCGCAGTTATCTGTCTGACTCAACAGTCCTGATAAACTTTGTATTACAGTATTTAGATTGTTCAAAAAAGTCATTTTTTTTACTACTTTTTAAAAAATTACTTACTTAATTAAGATTTTGCAATTTTTTAGTTGCAAGATACTACAGTAAATTCTCGATTATCCGGCATTCAAGTATCCAGAAAGCTGAACTAACCGGAAAAATTAGAAAATGAGTTTTCTAAAAATTTTACATCCGCGCTCCAAAATATAGTACGCGCCGTTCCATTCACGCAGACAATTTATTTCTGGAATGCAACGTCCGCTCCACTCAGAGGGGAGTAGAAGGAAAAAAAAGCAATATACAGTACTGTGACGTACACAGACTTGTTTTATGGGGAGAGGGTTCAAAAGCAAAAGTGAGAACCCCCCCCCCCAAAAAAAAAAAAAAAAAAAAAAAGGACCCCCCCTTCCCCCAAAAAATCCCCCCCCCCCACCCAAAAAAAAAAAGGTAAAAGGACAGAATCGTTAAAAAAAAAAACTCATGGGGCTGGGGTGTACTCCAGATTGGTTAGTCTCTTTCTTTTCCTTTATTTATTTAATCTCCGAATGCCCTCAGATGTAAATTCCAATGACGTAATATCACATGCGGTAGAATTTTAGGCACGCGTATTGCACAATAACCCTTTCGATTTTTTTTTAAAGATGATTAGTTTTGATATTCAATCTGGGATTTGTTTATGATTACTTAAAAAGAGTTTTTTCTTGCTGAGTAGAATATTTTTCAGTTTCGTCGGCTATTTTTATATGCTTATATTTTTATAATCTATATATTTACGGTAAAAATTCGGCTACAGATCATACTTTTTTTTAGCAGCAATGTTGAATTAAATCTTCATAATATGTTTTGTAAATACGATGTCATGGAAGATACAGAAGTATTCTTAAAAATTATATCTAATGCACATTGCAAAATGACAAAAAAAATTATTTGGCAGAAAAAATCTTAAAAAAAAACGAGGGGGCGCGGGGCGGGGGGGGGTCCCCATCACACTCAACTATCCGGACTTTTCAGGTATCCGGAAATCGGCATTTCCCGAGCATGCCGGTTAGTTAAGCTTTTACTGTAACACCAATTCTCCTGAATGTGATCCATAATGAAATTTTTTTTTGTTATTTCAGTTTATCTTAATGTTTGTTACTTCAAAACAGCTTGTATAGAGATTAAATAGATTCTAACAGTAATATTAAATTTTATGAAAGTTGAATATCCTGAATACCCATGTATACTCATAAATTAAATACATAATTTAGATTGCAGTTCGTCTATAATTATTCGAAGATTCAAATTTTTTAAAAAAATCATTTGTAGAAAACCCCTCATCATTTGACTTCTCTTAGAGTGCAACTAAAATTCATATCAGTGCAATGCAGGTATCTTCCTGAATCTTAACGGTATTCAACTGGAATTTTTATATAAGCCGCCCTACATATCTGACTTTGAAGTTATGAAAGAAAAAGTAGACTATTGTTTCGCACATGCCCAGTAAAAATTATTTACTACAAATATTCATATTTTCTCTAATATTCAAAGTTTTTATTCCAAATTTTTACACAAGGCTTCTCTAACATATTAACACCTTTTTCTGTGAGTTTCATACGATTTGGCTGAAAACTCGGTATTTTTAAGCAAAAAAACTTGCGGGAAAATTTGGGATTTTTTAAGAAAACTTTTATAGCTTCCTGAATATTTGTGCTTTTTTTTTCTTTTACAAAAATGCATGCAAATGTTGCGTTTATCACGTGAAACCATTGGTGAAAGTTGTAACTCATTATCAGCTTTCTGTAAAATGGGGCGAGTCCTAAATAATTTTCTTTCATCAATTTCTGGTCAGTCCTCTAAATGCCATCGTGACCGAATCTTTCCTGTAAACTGTGAGTTGAAGCCTCTTCTTTACATGGTCAAAGTTCTAGGAAAATCCTTTCAGCCTTTCGGGAGATATTTGAAAAATTGTGCAAATTCAAAAGTGTTCACATTATTCTGTCACCTACCTGTAGTTTTGATTAGTTATATTATATTTGAAAGTCATTGTATCATTTTATGATTTACTTTGCAGAGGTTAAACTAGATAACATATATTTTTTTTTGAAAAATTTTAATTTAGCTCAAAGTGCTGTTTTTATATTAAAAAAATGGGGGGGGGGATAATTTTATTATCCCTCTTTTTTTTGCCTGTATTGTTATTAGATTATACCATCCTGTCCTTTATGACAAAGAGTTGATACTGTTCATTGAAGCTCGAAATTTAGAAGAAATATAAAATGATTCTCAATTTATGGTAAAATTTATTATAGTTCATAAATATAAATTGGTGATTTATGAGCTCATTTCTCCTTTTTAACTGAACAAGTTTCCTTTATTAAAAGCAAGAAAAGAAAAAAAAAAAATTATTAAAAACAATTTTAAAATGCTGTTCCTATTTAATATAAAATTTGAATGTTTGGACACTTATGTCCAACCCATCTAGGTAGACGCAAAAACTGAAAGAAAGCACTGTTGCTTAATTATTTTATATTATCAAACGAAAAACATCTCTGTTTGGAGTAAAATGAAAAAAAGATAAAGGGATGCAAACATATTTTAATTTCTTTATCTCTTTGATATTTACATATACTTAAGGTTGTAATACGTCCCGTATATACGGATTGTCACTTTATTTCACTACTCAGTCACATATTACTGTTTGTCTCGTTTTGTCCCTAATTTCTGCGGGGAAGAAATAGAGCGTACAATCACATATTTATAGGTAAGAAACATCGATATTTGCAACACTGAGATTCTATTAAACCAGTTTGTATATCTAAAAGATTTTTTAGAGAAAAATAATACCAACCAAAACTGCGAAGCAATTATGAAATTGAGCATGCAAGAGAAATCGTGGAAGTTTTTTGCAGATACCAAGTATATTGATGAGAAGCCGTGTCTAATAAATCTATGCAAATATGCATTTGTCATTCCAGCCCACAATGCAGTGTGGAGAGAATATTTTCCCTAATGCCAACTCAATGGTTGGGTGAAAGAAACTGGTTGTCAGCAAAGACAACTGAAGCAATTTTGATTTGTCATTATAATTTTAAAATGATTTGCGACCAATTTTATAATTATATGAAAGAAGAAAATTATATAATTAAGAATGTAAAATCAACTTTAAAATATGTCTGGTATTGCCTTGCATCTTTATTATTATATGTGTTCATTTTATTAGATTGCTTGAGCTTTATTGCTTTTTCATGAGAGTAAAATAAAACATTACCTCCCCACTTTTTTCATCTTTTCTTTATTTAGCTCTTAAACATCCCATATCAATACCTGGAAATTATGACAACCTTACATATAACATTATGAAAAATGACATAGTATAAATACCTTGCCAAGAATAAAGAATATTCTTTGTAAAAATGAGGGAAATAAATGTTAGAAATCAGATAAAAAAACAATACAAGAATTAGCTTCAAATAGACCTAGAATTAAAAGCATAAGTAAGTTATTTTACATTACACATTTGCATCACCAATAGAGTTTTTTTGGAAAGGGCCTCAAAATAATTTTGCACCTCGGGCCTCATATTGTCAAAATCTGCCACTGTGTAATGGTAGCAGGAACAGGAGCGTAGGGCGGTGTTATGTCACCATTCATGTTCTGTACCATCTCTACATTTCTCGGTTAAATACTGCTTCTTTCTCTGAAGATTTTTGGGACTGTTTGGCATTTTGAACTTGTATTGCTGTAACTTGATATATAATATAACTCAATAAAAAAAAAAAAACTTTCATCACTTTCACAGGTGATTTAATACTTTAAATGATATATAGTATTGTTTCATTATCATTACTGATTTTGTTCATTCATGATAATATACAAATATAAAGACCAACCCTTGAATGGAACCAGTGAAGATTTTACAAATAGATAACTCTTTGGTAGAAATATTGATTGCTATTGATTTTGGAATTTTTTTTCTCTTATTTCTTTTGTTAAGCACGTCGTTTTATAACTATATACTGCGTTGATTCTTGATTTAACAGATTGTAAATCAACAGACTTCAAATTTAATGAACTCAATTTGGCTAATGTAGCAAATGTAGTTGAAGTCAGAAATTGTAGCAAAAACTTGATGATATTCTAAAGACAATGTGGATTGATTGTTGTAATATAGCATTGTCACTATACAGTGGCCATCACTGCTAGTTGAGTGAGCTTTGGCTACTGTTATGATAATTTGGCTGCTGCACAGCTCCAAGTGTCAGTTTGATAATTAAGAACATCTAACAGCAAAGTATTTGAAGCTAAAGACTTTCCTCCCACCTTTCTAAGGCGGTATCTCACTACAGAATTTTTTCCCATCAAGTGGACACGTGTTCGATGGGATGGTTTCTCCTTCAATGTGTCCTTGAGCGTAGGGGTGGAGCCCTTCTACTGATCTGACAACCCCAAAAAAAGGGATGACAGTTGTAATGTGTAATTCCTTTAGGGATGCAAATAGTTCTTTTTTTTTTTTGCTTGAATTTTTTGTTTGTTTTCATTCCCTCGTGTGACATAGTACTTCTGTTGTTGCTTTTGCATTTGTCTTTCATGGATAACAATACTTTGGTGTAGATGAAATTATGAATTTCTTTCCCATTACAAGATTAATAATATACCAAAAGAAAGAAAAATCGCTGTTGCTCTTAACAATTATTGGAAGATTTTACTTTGGAAGTCTGATTTCTTTCTCTTATTTCTATATAATTTGAAATAATTGATATCACCTGATAGACTTGGGGTTACTCAGGTTGGAAGAGCTTCCTAGTCTGATATCTTTAATGTAAAAATGACTTGTATATAAATATGTAATTCACAAAATCCTCTCTCTGTCTGAATCTCTAAAAGTTAATAGCGGTCAAGAATTAATACATGCGAAATCATGTGATACATAGTATTTGAACAAAATTTTAAGAAAATATTTTCAATAGTTTTCGATTTCTACATACAAAAAAAAAATTGAGTGTCTTTATTTATAAAAAATTACTAGAATAGATATAAGGGGGATAACAACCCTCAAGTTGTAAATAAAAACATAAAGGGTAGATGCCCACTTTTAGCCACTGTACCATTTTGGACACAATGCATTTATTTGTGCAGGAATTAGATATTGTCCAGAAATTAGATCATTGATTTGATATTAACCTAAGATGTATTCCTACACCTTAAGCAAACTCTTCTTGTATTTACAATATGATTAGTTCATTTCTTACATGCAACTTGTAAGAAAATTAAATGCATGAATGTGTCATCAAGTACTTGCATAAGTGTTAAGGTTTTTGTTGAGAGATATGTTTTTGCAATCTTTTATCGTCAGACTCTCAGAAATAACTGTTAATTCTAAAATTAATTATCTATAGGTTTATAGAGTTTTTTTAATTTCCTATAATGCGTACTTTTGTTGCATATAATTCAGCCATTCAAAAAAAAAAAAAAATTTGCCAGCATATACAACATGTATAGGAGAGACTGGGGTACAATGGACCACTTTTGAAAATTGTGAATGCTTATTCTCATAATATGATTTTGATAAAAATTATAATGTTCATAAAATATAGCGAACTACACTAAGCAAAAAAACATGTTATATACACTTTACCTAAATTGATGAAAATAAGAGATCTATATTTTAATGATTATTTTTTTAGTTGATTCAGTGAGCAGAGTGACCATCTGTAATCAGGGTATCAATTAGACTGGCATTGGGTTCAGTATGGACCAAATAAATTTTTTAATATGTAGTACATCATTATGTTTATAACACATTATATACATGTGCTTATTCTGATGTCAGCTTCAACAATTACAATTCAAATATAAAGTCGGAACCGCTAAGAATTTTTTGTCCGGAGTCTGGTTCTTTGAATTTTAGCCTCGGAGATATTATTTCGAACCATGGCAAGTGTCATCTATGCAAAATCTTTGAGGAAAGATCCTACGCTCTTTTTCCTAATATTAATACTTGAATTAGTATTCCATAGAACAGAAGCTAATGTTGCATTACTTTTAAGCAATGCATACTATTTATCTGTAGTTTGCTCATATGCCATAATAATGCGTTAAGGAGTGCTTAAATTTACTGTTAAATGTTAATATATACATACTAGTAGTACGCAGCTATAAACTCGGAACATTAACAAAATGAAAAAACGAACAGCCGATAATGATATTAGAAAAAAAGTTGAAAACAAAGATCTACAGATTTAATGATGTGTTTTTATAGTTGATTATAGAAGGTTTCTCTTGATTAAATCTATAATGGATCTTTTTCCGCTACCTAACTTAGCGCCATGAGTGATGCGTTAATCACGTAGAAATGTTCTTGACCAACCTTTACAAAAATTAGACATGGCGTCGCAAACCGCCACGTTATTGTTACAGGTTTCATGAGCTAGCAAAGATAAAGATCCGAAATATACTTTACAGCCTAATTCATCAAACGGTCAGGACAGACGCAAGTGTTACTGCCTGACCCAATGCAAAATCTGGCTCAACGCTCAGAATGCCGCGGAACTATCGAGAAAAAGTTTTAACGGAAGGGTCCATGAAATTAATTAAAAAACATATAGAAACAGTTTAAATCTAGAACGCTTATATAACTAAAATTGAATATTGAAGTTCAATTTAAACAGTAATCTGAGAACGCTTTAAAATTCAAAACTAATTGTGTAGGATTCTACCCATAACGGATGGTCTTCCATGTCACATTTTGTGGCATTTGTCATGAACTAAATAACACCAACATATAATCAGAATAAAATTTCGCTGAGTCATCACTAATTTACCTGGTGCCTGTGTAAGATCGCCAATCTAAGAACCTTCACAAATTGCTATAGAAGTTATTAGCACAGTCAGGCCAAACCTCAATTTTTGCTATTAGTAATAGTGTAAATATTATTACATTACACTTAAACAATCAAGATTTAGAAAACATTTTGTTGTATAATTGGTCATTAGATTACTTTTATTTCTATAAATCTAATATGTTTAAGTTATCAGTATGTGTTCTACATAAACTGAAATCGCTTCCATTTTAAACCATTGATAAATTTTTATTTTTGTATGTATTTATAGAAAGAAAAAAGAGAAGAAGAAGAGTTAAGTAATGAAGAAAACAAGACATACCTGTTTCTTCTTGAAAGATACATGAAGTCAGTTCAAATTGAAAACCTATTGAGTTCATCATCAACTCCATTTAGACATCTCAGAAATTTAGCAATGATATTGATAACGACTCAATACTGAGTAAATATTGAATTTACTTGATCAGCCTTTTTTAGCTTAAAATTATAAACCCATTTAATCTGATATTTTTCTTTTTTGATTATTTAGGTTTCTCTTTCTCCTTTGGAACAAAAGAAGATTCACAGTCAAAGCAAGCAGTTCCAAATGATAGAAAAGGAGAGACTAAAACAGCAAAGCACAACAACAAATAGGTAATAATTTGTATCTTTTGCTTTGTATCTTCTTCCTTTTTTATTTTAAATTATTTTCATTTAATTGAAAAAAGAAAGTTTTTTTAATGATTGCAAGTAAAAAGACTTGTAAGGGCTTTTAATTTTTTTTTTTATTGTAGTAATAGTTTATAACTGAATACAAAAAAACTGCAAGGTTTGATTTGTTTTATAATATTTTTCTACTGTTGCCTTTCAGGTGATCAAAGTTTAATAGAAATAGTAAAATAAAACAAGTGTAATTGATCTTTTATATTTGGGGATAATCTTTGACTCTTACTTTGCTTTTTTATTTAAATATTTGTTTTTTGTATCAGACTTGTAATTGAGCTAAATTTGTGCAACAGAATTTTTTTATTAGTACAGCAAACATTTTCTTCATATACATGTTTAAAATGTAAACCAAATTTAATCATAAAGATATTACTATTTTAATACAATCAGTCCTCACATATGTATTTGCATTATATAAATTATATTTCATTTAAGGATATTTTTAAATATTATAATTTTCGTAAAATAAGAGAATTTGAGAAGTGTTGATTAATTTTTGACTTAAATTATTACACTATTAAATTTGTATTTTATATTTAAAGAAATATGAAGACAATTTGTTTAGTAAAAAAGAAAAGGGAAATGTGCCTTTAGTTTCAATTGAAACTATGCATTTGTCAAAGCATTGAAATATTTTATTTTATGCATATGCAATACATTTTTCATTCTGCACTGTTCATTGCAATAACTACATAACAACCGTACTCTCTACCATGGAAAATAAATTAAAATTCTTTTATCAAATGAACTTTGCTTTTCAACAAAAAACAAAACACCTGGAACTTACATATATATAATCAGGGATTGGCCACCCGACCGGGAAACCTGGAAAACCGGAATAGTCAGGAATTTCGAGACCGAAAACAGGGAAATTTATTCTAAACCTGGAATTTTTTTATTTTGATATTTTTTGATTTTGCAACAATTCACTGATCTTTTTTTATAAATAGAATGAGACACCGTTGGCAACCAATGAAAATCAGTCATTTACTGACAGTCAAAAACGAATATCTTTTGTGTTCATGTAAACACCTCGCCAGGGGGCGAAGTATTTACATTTAAATTTCCGAGGGACCGAAATTTCGGCTATTAGTCCAGTCAACGAAGGGTTTGAAAAAAAGCATTAAATCATATAGTTTTGAAAATTGGTACGCATGTTCGTTAGGGGCTTGTGATAAACATACTAAAAGTCCCCGGTCCTGGGGGTAAGCTCATGTCGCCATCTTGGATTTCATCCCCCTTTTTTAGTTTTTCCAGAATATCTCGAAAACTATTGAGTTTTCAAGTTACAATTGATTTAACAAATTAAAGAGCGTCAAATTCCCTACAAATAGATGCTTATATTTTTCTTCCAGCTTTAATTGTTTTCCAGATAATGGGTCTCAAAGGTTGCCACCATCTTGGATTTCATTCCCCCTTTTTTAGTTTTTCTGAATAACTTGAAAAGTATTCAATTTTCAAATCTTAATTGATTCAATAAATTAAAAAGCGTGAAATTCCTTTCAAATATATACTTTTATTTTTCTGCCAGCTTTAATAGTTTCGGAGATAATGGGTCTCAAAAGTTGTCGCCATCTTGGATTTCATCCCCCTTTTTTAGTTTCTCTTGGATATCTCGAAATCTATTCAACTTTTAAATAATATGTAGTCAGAAAATTAAAGAGCGCAGAATTCCCTACAGAAGAATGCTTTTATTTTTGTTTTAGCTTTAATAGTTTCCGAGATAATGGATTTCAAAATTTGCAACCATCTTGGATTTTATCCCCCCCCCCCTTTTTAGTTTTTCTTAAATATCACTGAAACTATTAAAACTAGAAAATAAATAAAAGCATGCATGGGTTGGGAATTTTGCAATCATTAATTTGTTGTATTTAATGTAATTTGAAAATTAAATAATTTTCGAGATATTAAAAAGAAACTAAAAAAAGGGGGATACAATCCAAGATGACGGCAAATTTTTAAATCCATTTTCTCGGAAACTATTAAGGCTACAACAAAAATAAAAGCATGTGTTTGTAGGGAATTTTACGCTCTTTAATTTTCTGATTACATGTAATTTGAAAATTGAATAGATTTTGAGATATTCAAGAGAAACTAAAAAAGGGAGATGAAATCAAAGATGGCGACAACTTTTGAGACTCATTATCTGGGAAACAATTAAAGCTGGTAGAAAAATAAAAGTATAGTTTGTAGGGAATTTTATGCTCTTTAATTTGTTTATTGAATTGTAATTTGAAAACTGGATATTTTTCGAGATATTCAGGGAAAACTAAAAAAAGGAGGGATGAAATCCAAGATGGCGCCGCGAATTCACCCTCCAGGAACGGGGACTTTCAGTATGTTCATAATAAGCCCCTCACGAACATGTGTACCAATTTTCAAATCTATATGAGTTAATGTTTTTCCACCCCCATTTTGGACCTTCGTTGACTGTACTATAAAAACAGAATCGCGTTCCTTTTGGTAGTTAAATTAGATGATACTTCTTGAGATGAAAATCCATAGTGTAATCACGCTCAGATATGGAAGAAGAACCGGGATGTGGCTATACAGTGATACCTCGAGATACGAGTTTAATTCGTTGCGTAACTTTGCTCGTATGTCAATTTGCTCGTATCTCAAAGCAATTTTCCCCATTGAAATTAATTAAAATTATGTTAATCCGTTCCAGCCCCAAACATGCTACCCCTAATTGTTTTTGCTACGTGTTTTTGAATAAGAAAAATGTATTTATAAATGACAAATATTGTATAAAAACATAATAAAAGAGAATGTAAAGCAAAAAAAAAAAAAACTGGTTTTATAAAGTGTACATACATATGTATTTGTATTTTGGTCACATAAATGCAAGCCCTGTTTCGTCACAGTTGAAGACTTGCTGGGGGATGTATCCATTGGCTTCTATCAGTTCGGAAGAAGTTTTGAGATAATCCTCAGCTGCCTTCACATCCGAACTTGCTGCCTCACCATGCCTGACAACGGAGTGAATGCCGGTCCTTTTTCTAAAGTTGTAAAACCAGCCTCGACTGGCTTTAAACGAGTCTTCCGATGCCTCGTCCGTGGAAGTGCACGGGGTCTGATTCAGCAAATCACCGTAAATCGCTCGTGCCTTCTCGCATATGATGCCTTGTGTTAAGGTATCGCCTTTAAGCTGCTTCTCCGTCACCCAAACCATCAGCAGTTTCTCCATCTTTTCATGGAGAGAGCTCCGGAGCTTAGAAATTATTGTAACGCCCTTAGCTGGCGTTATACCCTTTATCAACTCCTTCTGTTTAAGCACAGTGCATATCGTTGAAGTACTACGCCCGTACTGCCTCGCCAAGTCAGCTACTCGCACACCTTGCTCATTTTTTCTATGATTTCACGATTTAATTCAATAGACATCATCTTCTTCTCAGCACTGACCTTTCCACTTTCTTCGGACCCATGGTTATAGAAAGAAATGTGATAAAGTACGTAAATGCACAAAAAGCGCAAAGCCCTAGAAAAACTTAGCAAAGATGCTTCGACAGCGAGGTAAGCAAGCACACTGGGGGAATACGTGAGATAATGCACGAGGCGCAGGCGCAGTAAACTGGGTGGGCCGTGAGCAGCGTCGCAGCTGGACGTTCCTCGTATCTCAAATGTCGCTCGTATTTCAAAACAAAACTTCGCTGCTCGACAGCGCTCGTATTTCAAATAACTCGTATGTCAGGGCACTCGTATCTCGAGGTACCACTGTATGTCCAGGAGATTCAGATAGCTTACGAGATCGTACATTTCCCTTTATCTGTCTACAAGTTAGCATCCACAATACTGCCTGCTTTTATGATGATTTAATATTAAATAGGAGTTATACCAGAATTAGTTTGTTTTTCCATTTCTGGAGATCTTTTCATTGAATTATGAAGTATTTGAAATTAGTGCTAATATTTTTTTCAGCATTTTTTGTTTGTTTATTTTGCGTATATTTTTTTTCTCTGAGTGTTGGGAAACATTATGATTACTGATCATTTTGATAAATTATGGGATCTTTGCCGTTACCCATACATTTAAAAGAACAATTTTTTTTTCGTATTATGTATGCATGGTCGGTTTTTTTTTTCGTCCTTCACGCACGCCCAGATCTTTGACAAGAGGGGAGCTGGCGCCACAGTAATTTTTTTAAAAAAATTTAAATTAATTTTTATTTAATTTTAAATGGTAAATTCAGGTTTTCCCCCTATTTTCGCGAATTTTATTTTTTCTCTCTTTTTTGTCTTTGATGTTTATTTTATTTATTTCTCTTTATATATTGTCCATTTTGAGCTGTATTGAAAGAAGTTGGTTGGAATAAAAAGTTGCTTTTTTTTTCTTTTGCAAACTATTCGATTCCATTCATGTGACAGAATATTAAGCTTCTGTGTTTTAATTTATAAACATCAGTAAAAAATCGATTTCTTACATTTTTTTCCTTTGCCTTTTTATGTTTTATTTTGCAACGTATATTTTTATTGAGATTTTGATGGTACTAAAGATTTTTTAAGTTTATATTTTTAATCAGAAAAACCTGGGAAATTCGGTACAGTAGAAATTGTTCATTGTAAAGATGTATTAGTTATTTTATGGTTTATTGTTTAAAAGTTTTAAATAAATGTTCTTTTTTCAAGCATTTTGCTTTTTTATTGAAACCATACTGATTTGAATGAATACTTAGAATGGCCAATGTGCAGGTGATTTTTTTCCTATGATTGATGGACTACCTCCGAAAAAAGTCAGGGAAATTTTTTATAAAACCTGGAAATGTCAGGGAAATTGAAACAGCAAAAAGGATGGCCACCCTGATAATACACAGCAAATAAATTAAAAAGAATGATTTTTCTTGCAGCTTTGCTCCTTAACCCAAAAAATCACCATTAATTCTGTTTGTTATATTTAAATATTAAGAAGAAAGAATAACTGTGGCAAAAGAAAGGATCTCAATTTCACTTTCAGTGGATAAATTTTTTTGTCATTCTACATCTGAAACAAAATCTTAATACCATGTTTAATTATGTATCTCAATTAAATATTATTTGTGCTAACAAAAATATTCAATTCAAAGAGATAAATATTTTTAAAGATCAGCTTCTAAAAAATGGAATTCCATAAAATTTTCTTCAGAATTCTCTCTGGCTCTATTCTGAAGAATGATTTTCCTGGCCATTTTGTTTTCATACTTTTATTGTTTTCAAATATAGGTATATCAGATTATACTTTTCAAAACACACCCCATTAATTTATTATATTAAATTAGTTTACTTTCATACTTACTACTGTTCCATTCAGATACTGGAAATTAGTCATTTTTTTCTTCATCTTTTAAACAAATATCTGCTTTATTATTTGTATTCCTTTGAATATATATTTTTCTATGTGTCTTCTTTCTTAGCTTTGAATAAGGATTGTTTTCTAATTAAATTCTGGTGATGCTTTTTTTTGGAGGGGAGGATAAGTGGCTTATATTTACTATTGCATCAGTGGCTGTTTACGCAGAAAAAGCACCAAATTTTTTATAGCATGGAATATCTCTTCCCCAATGAGCAATATCCTATGGTGCTTTTTCCATGTTTATTACCCTTTATTTTTTGTCTTTAATTTTATTTTTTTTTTCCTTTTTCGATTTTTATGTGGTTAAATATGCATTTTTTTTTTTTAACAGGAATATATTTGAAAATAGACAGAAGTTTCTGTTTTTTATTGCTGAGAATGATGATAAGTTGAAAGGTATGTTCTGTTTATTAATGCACATTTAAATTATATTTTTAAAACTTTTGCATTAAAAACTTACTATCAATGTAATATAAAAATGAAATCTTGTGTAATTCTAAACTGACTGACCGACACAGCCTTGTGTTGTATGGGGTAAAATGTTTAAACATGGTATGTGATATTAATACACCCTCCTACATATAAACTTGTACAATATAAGCAGAGATTGCTGATGTTGGATAAGTGAAAATTTTGAATTATAGGGAAAGAAAGAGAAGGGCACTTTTTATGTAAACTGCACTGTACCATGTATTGAATTCAATATCTCTGATATTGTATTTCAAGATAAAACGTTCTATATTTTGTTAATTTTGATCAAAAATCGAAATAAACAGGCAGATAAATAAGCAATTCAAATAGTATAATAAGAACTGGCTGCTAATCAGTCATTATTATGAGTGTACCAAAAGAAGCATTAAGCATTTAATTTATTTATGGTATATTGCAATTCAACAATTTTCAAAATTGATTTTTATATGATTTAAGAAAATTAGATTAAAACATTCATTCACTTGCTTATTAATAATAAGTAATAAAATCAATTCTTTCTTTCATGTTCTAAAGTTTCATTTTTGAGTTATATTAATTTAATTTTTCTAAATTAAAACAGAAGGTGTAGAATTTTTTCAAAGAAAAGGAACTCTTGAAGAAATATATGAAGACTGGAGTAAAAGAAGAGCTGATGTTACGGTAATTGATTTTTTTTTTTAAATTTTATATTTAGTTTTTGTTTTCATAATTACAGGAGATGTCATGAACATAAACTGTGTGTGGATTTAAAATATCATTCAAAGTATTATAAATATGCATGTTACTATGTCAAAAACCTGAATCTGCAGCAGTAACTTCTTGCAGTTTTGGCGTATCTTTACTAATGCATAAAATCAGGTTTTTCCTTAAAAAGGGAATTTAATTTCCAGTCATTACTTTTTGTATTAAAAAGCACCACTTTGGATTACTAGGAGGTTCTTTCGACATATGCTCAAAAATGTAACAGTATTCTGACTTCTAATTCATTCTGATATTTTTCAGAAAGGAAATCAAATATAAAATATTTGTTCATATATCTTCAGTTATTTAGGAGCTCCACATTCTGAAAATCTGCAGGCTATCATAACTCTTGAGGGTTACTACAGTCATTTTACTGTATGTTAAACCACTCTTATATTGCAGTGTTAAATCCATCATATTAACAAATTTGTCCTAGAATTAAGAAGCACCTTAAAAATTCGAACAAATAATTCAAGTTGCAGCTATATTTTAAGTGAAAATTCTTTTTGATATCTAAAGATATTGTAACGAAATTGCTTTGTAGGTGTACGTGAATGCAATCCAATAAGCAGGATTTTAAAAAAATAAAGCTCTTTATTTTACAAATATTCCCAAGCAAAGAAACATAGCACAAGTATTAACACAGCACTAGTAAAAATTCACAACAGAGACTACCAATAAATCTCAACAGAACACTCAAAGGTTTCTTGTTAACTCACCAGCTTGCTTGCAGGTCAAATTCCAACTGACCTCTTCTTGGCTTGAGAGCTTGCCTTTATACTTTTCAACACGAAGTGACTTCATTTTGTAGGAAGTGACGTAATCTCTAGAAAGTTCATGAAACCAGTAGAAATAGGTGGAAAATTTGAGGTCCTTCTAGAAAATTCCCTTTGCCGCCAAGTCGCCAAATTTATTGTCAAGTTTGTCCCCAAGTCTAGCATCTCAGGGAAACGACTTTATAGCTTTGTAACAATATTTACTAGATCCTGCTAAAATGGCTTGCAACTAACCAAATTGCTAAATGTTCAGACATAATTCAGTTAATGATTTATATATCTTCTCCGTAGGAAAACAAGAAAACTCTAGTATACTCCTTATTTATACAATATGCATTTATGATTTTGATTAAAATTCGTGCAAATGACATTATAATAGGCATTACTGATTTTTAAAATATATTGATTACTTCTCTAATCCTTATATAACGATTTAATATCTTTTGGCTTCAATAGAATCAGGATTCCCTTTTAAAACTGGATATTCTCATTGCAAGAGCATTTTGGGTACATAGGGATTTCCTTGTTTGTATCATTGCTTAACAATAAATATATTTAGTCTGGTTAAGGTATCACAATCAATAAATTAATGAAAACAGTTAATTAAACAACAATGTTCACAGAAAATGTGTGATTGAATTGGTGCTGATTAAGCAAATGAAATTTTACTGTTTATAAAGAAATATTACCTAGTTGTTTTATTTATGAAACACTGAGGTTCCTGCAATTTCTTGCCTCTCTTCTTTCTTAAAAATACTGCTTGAAACATAATTTAAAATTTTTTAAAGGAATATTTGTTTTTCTTGTGTTTGATAACCAAATATCTGAAAAAAAAATGAATTGAAAATTGCTAGCGCCAATTTTGTCCTTAAACAGAATGTGTTCATTACTTTGACCATCTTGAAGAAATCATTTGTTTACACTTGGAACAATTGATGTAAGTAAATGAAAGCAAAAAATCATGTAAAGTGTGTTTTAAAATTAAGATAGTCAAAGAAAATGTGCATGAATTAAAAAAAAAAAAACTGTGAAATACATATAACAAAACTGTTTTGATAAAAAGATTTTTTTTTTTGAAACTTGAGTAATTTTTAAATTTCTAAATTTTTTCATGTACATTTCACTTAATTTTCAGCAGTACAGTCAAAACAATTATTTGTTTTCATGAATTAGTTTTATGATATAATAAATATTATACTGAAATTTACTGTCACTTTTATATATATATATATATATATATATATATATATATATATAAACACATCTGAAAGAGAAAAATTCTAATGTCTCAAATTTTAGAATACACAAATCTTTATTTTTACTGTTTTTGTATGAGATTTACATAAAAAGAAGATCCATGACACTGTTGAATTTTACACATGATCTACCACCTGCACATTTTGCTTTGTAAATGTATTCATTGTTTACAACATATATTGCCAAGTAATTTCATTTTTGGGAAAGTTCATCCCATCTTCTGGGTACATGTACACATACAATTTAATCATAGCTAAGGTTTTTCTAGTAAGCATTTTTAATAATATCTTCATTTATGCATTAATTTGTATACTTGGCAAATTTTTAGAAGGATATTCTGTTTGTTTTCAGGAATTATTCAGAAGAAAAAGAAAATCTAATCAAAGAGGATTTGTAACTAGAATGAAAGCCAGTGAAAGAAACAAAGTTTATTCCAAAAAATAAATTTTTTATATGAAAAGTATGTCCAGTTCTTAAGTATTTGTTTTTAATGATATACTACTATCTTCTGCAAGATATGGTAAAAATCTGGGAATGGTAGCAAAATATCTTCTTGCTTCTGCATGCTTCTGAGATGCACTCATCTTGAATTTCTTATCATATTTCTATTTTTGTAAATAAAAAATATATGGTAAATGTTCATAGCAATTTTTATTATTGAAAATTATAATTATAGAAAATATATCATATTAATATAACATATTTGGTTGCCTCTACACTTTTAAATTTAAAATGTATGCAGTAAATTATTTCATAAAATAAACTTATATAATGTAGCTTGTTAGTATATTTTCATGTTATAAGTATAATTATAACAAAATTTACATTTACATTTTGTACACATTATTTTAATATGAATATTTATTAAATTAAAGCAAACTGATCATCAGAATCAGTTAAGTGATTCACAGTTTGTATAAGAAATTTGGAGGGTACATTTTCTTTTATCAAATTTTAAAGCAGGTGTAGATGTAAAATTAACCTTGTAATATACATCTTGATGCACATCAACAATGTATTTTAACTGAACATACTCATATATTTTATACTCATAGTATTTTTTAAAATAAAAGCATTTAAAAATAACTAAGTACAGTGACTGCTAAAATAGCCTACTTAATAGTATAGTAAAATTAGTATAGTGGTACTTAGTATGCATTTAAAATCACCAGGAGTGTTCTGCTCTCTTATTTTCTCATATATGTACGCAATCTGATGCAGTTTGGATTATCATAGCACTGTGGTGAGAATTGAGAATGCATTTCAACCTCTTCCCTTTGACTGAATGGATATAAAATTTAATACAAACTTAAAATTTAATGCAAAATAATAACTGCATACCAAATTTCATTTTTCTAGTTTATTGCGTTTTTTAATTAGCATGTTCACAATTCCATGAAGAGATAGAAGATGGATTGTTAAAAAAAATATATACAGGAGATTTATTAGAAGTGAAATTCAATCCACTAAATGTTTATCTGCAGATATTTTAATAAGCCCTGAGGTTTCATGCCGTTGGCAAGTGAAAGTATTTATGCAGTCATATTCCTTTTCGCTGTTTGTATGCAAATCTCTCTTCTGGTATATGGACTTTATCATTATTTAATTACAAAACTATCATGTGAATATAGTGCTTGGTTACTCTTAATTAGCACTGACAAACTTTTCTTGACGTTTGTTCCGTTTTCTCCGTTTAATAATTCAAATCAAACAATGGGTTATACTGAACAAAGTACATGTTGAGACAATACCACTCTAGACTATAAAGTATTGTTTTTAGGTTTCTTATATTAAATGCCACACATTTGAACATGGTAAAAGAAGCCAGTGATCTGATTGTAAAAGCCAGTAAAACTGATTGACAATGTGTCAACTCTGTCTATTAAATTCTTTACAAAATTAATTCTAAAGTAAATCAGATAGAAAGCATATTTTGTACTCCTGCATTTATTAAATTTTAAATGCAGTATGTAAAAAAATTAGGACAATTGTTTTTATGCTTTTTTTTAACATAAATAAAAATTAAGAAATTCTGTAAAATTGTTATTTTTAATTATTTTAAGAGTTATCAATTTCATTCATAATTTAATTTTCAATACTATCCACAGAACTTACCGTTTCTGAATCAGGAATCTTTGATAAAACATTTGCTTCTTGCCTTGTAACTAGTAGACAATTCCAAGGTGTCCAATTCTTATTAATGTGAAAACGTGTTAATTCTAACTCCAGGTCATTTTTTGAACCACTTATGCAGCTTTGGTGTTTCCATATTTTGTCTGCAAGGTATCCTATATCACTAGGCTGAAAAATTATTATGTTTATTATTGTATACTCTTTTGTAAATATAGTATTAACTTACTGAAATCATTTTTATTGCAGGTTTTTGTTCTGTTTTTGTCTAATTTAATAATGCAAATAGAGCATTGGGAACAGAGTATGGAATAATCAATTTTGGTTGCATAATAGATTAATTTAAAAAAGCTTTAAAATCTATTTAATTATTATATCTTCAAAGTTCACATTTTAATAGGAAATACAGGTATCTATTGCACACAATACCATTCTTTTGGAAATTAATGTTGAAACAACTTTTTAAAAAAATTTAAATACATTTGAAAAACAAAAATTGAAGAAGATTGATTTAATATTGCACAAAGTATGCATCTTGCAAACTATCAGACAAAGAGGCTTTATATTATAATCACTCTTGATGAATGAAGTGAAGATGCCGAGAGACTTTCAAATCATGCAGAAAAGAACCTACTGATACTATTGATAACAACAAAGGTGATGGCTAGCGAGGAGCATATACGCACTTTTACCACAGATTGAAGGGAACAGCTTTGATATACGGTATCACTGGCAATAACCTTGTATTGTATCGTTAAGTCGCCAAAACAAAATATCGCCAATGGGGTCCTATATTGAAACTGTTGGAAAAAAGTCGCCAAAATAAAATTATCGCCAGCGATGCCGTATATCGAAGCTGTACCGAGAGAAGATATGATGAATGATGTAATTTTGTATTTATGAATTTTTCTTTGATATTAGAGCTAAACACCATTTCTTTGAAATAAGTACATAGGATGCAAATATAGCAAAATAGGATGATATCCCAGGTGGTACAACATAGTCAAATATGGCTCTTGTGCCAAAAAACACAACACAACTAACCAATATCCCAAGAGCATTTATCTGCAACTATAAGGAAAATAATTAAAGATTTGAATTTAATGGAAACAAAAAAACAAACAATTTAACGCTTCACTTGGACATGTTACTGAACAAAAAACTAAATGTAGACTATTATATTTATCTGAAAATAATTTAGAATGGAATAACTTGAAAAATCATTTTTAATATATTTGAATAAGTACAATAATAAAATAACAATTTATAGCTGAAAAAGGTATGAAATTTTGGCTTAAAGACTACAGTGAAAGTTTCAGTCAAAGATAAATGATACCATATAAGTGACAATAAAAATTTTAACATTTAAAGCACTGCAAAAATGTAATAATTAATGATATGTATTACCAAAAAATATTTTCTCCTTATTTTTAAAGAAATAATTTCAAAGTTTTATTCTAGTGACTGTCAAAAAGGAGATGGTGGCTAAAATGAGCAGCCATGACAAGATGCTTGCTTAATCTACAATCCGATTTTTGGAAATAATTAAGTAAAAAATTAGAATCAGATCATCCATTTTATTATATTCCTAGTAAGTCTTTATATGCAGTTCTGATGCTGAGCTTTGTACCTTTGGAAAAATTTTTTTAAGATAAAGCTTTTTTAGTATGCTGACCTAATTCCTTAACTGGATTTAGAAGAGCGATGCAGAAAGAAAGATAATGTATTGCTGCATGAATTAGTGCTTTAATTTTACAAAAAGCCCTGTTATATTAGAAGCTGACAATATAATGTAATGTTCTACAAAAAAAAAAAAAAAAAAAATATTATTAAAAATATGATTCTGTTTATGAATATTTTTTATGCTGTCAAATGTATAAATGATGTATGTGAATGATACATATGTGTGGAAACTATTGGAGCTATTCTAGTATTTTAGTACCAGATACTCAACCAATCTGTTGCTTCATTATTCTTTTAACTGATGACTCATTAAATGACTTCCTTTTATAAACTAAATTATATCTAGCTGTTTATTTGGAAGATTATCATGATCTAACAACTTATCAGTATTAAATATTAAAGATGAAACAAATGATCAAGAATTTGTTTTCTATGTCTTACCTGTAGAATATATATTATACTTGATTTTGAAGGCTTTCTCTCTTCCTCAGATATCAGTAATTTTAACATTCTTTTGTAAAGTTCTAGATCTTTTCTAATCCAAGCTTCATTTTCAATATCCAGACACTTCTTGCATTTTGTGAAATAATTTTCTCTAACACTTTTCCCAAGAACCTCATCAGTTGAATTGATTGGTAAAATGTAAAAGCATTTGCAAGCAGAACAACACATGATATACGGTGAAGATGTATCGTCTTTCTTTATCTATATTACATAATGACACAATTAATAAATTAGAAAATACTGATTATTAAAAAATAATTATTAATAAAATCATAATAAATGGTAATTTATTCTGATTAAAATTTCTAGTTTTTGAATTAATGAAGAACATTAACTTTTGTGAGTAGAGGTTCTGTTTGAATAACTAAAGATATATTATAATAATTGTTAGGTAATATACATAAAGATATTGTCTTCACTGTTTCATATATGATGCGCATTTTGTATGAACATTTCATATTACTTGAAACTGCACCTCAACTGATTAATGAACAGTCATTTCCAAAAATCAAGATGAAATAAAGTTCTTCGTTTATAAACAGAGCAAAGTGTCACATTATTAAGCACTTGACTATTTTTTCTAATGTAGGGAAAAAAACCCAGCTTCTGAACAATTCCTTTCCCTTTTAATCCTTGAAATGAACAGTAAAAGGCGAATTTGAAGAACAAATTATAAAACTTCGGAGTTTTTGAATTTGCACTGGGATGAATGAACACTTGACATTTAAGTAATTTCTAAAAAAATGCAAAAGAATCAATTGTTGAAAATAGTTAAAATTTGAAGAAAACTTGTTAAAAATAACGACTTGAGCAAATGGATTCAATTTACCATTTCTCCATTTTTTTAAAAATCAGATTTACATTGCTTTTTATTTTATGTTAATTCTTTTATTATTATGTTTTATATTATAGCCAGTAATTACTTATTCTTATACATAAAGGTTTACGCATGTTTTAACGTAGGATTTTTAATGTTATGAAGTTGGCAGCTAGAAAAATGTCTATTGCATTTTAATTTTTGCAAAAATATTTTTATTAAATATTAAAAATATAAATCATAAAAAATTGTCAATAATTAAAAGAAGTATATTTAATCCTTTGGTATAAGATGAAGGGAGAAAGGACAATTGGAGGTATAGAATATGATGACAAAAACTGCATGAAATTTACTTTCATGTAATAAGATGTCTCGTTTTTATTCATGTTATTTATAAACTTTACCTAGTTCTTTGAATAGTAAGATATATTTTATTACTTCTGTATAATTCCTTTAGGAAATGCTTCTTTAAAAGAAAATTTAATTTTTTTAGTAATTACTAGCAGTACGCGCACAGCGTTGCCCGTGGAATCAGGACTTCAACAAAATGAGAAAAAAAAAAAAACCCGCCCACAATGACATGAAAAAGTTTTGAAAACAAAATCAAAACAAAAGATACACATTATTGATTTTCCCGCTTATTTTTTTCATGATAAACAATAAAAAAAAAATTGCAGCATGAAAATTATTATACTGCAAGCTAAGTATGCAAGATGAATAAATACATTAAGATACTGCCGAAAATAATAATCAGTCATTCAATTCAAGGTTATGACGTCACCTCCCCTTCAACCAATCACATAGCCATCTGCGTTCCGAAGAAGTGCCACGCGAGGAACTCTCTCCATAAAAATAACTCTCAACCGCCCAGAAAAAAATTAATTTAAAAAAAACTTGAAAAGATATTTTAACCGTTGTTGTTTTAAATCCGACACAACCGTTCTACTTATAAGCTGGAAAAAAATTGAAAATAATAGTGTTATTAGAAAGTCGGATGCAACAAATTTAAAATAAAAAGTAACATCTTGATGCCAAAATTGGGTATTTTTTAAAAAATTCTCAAAATTCAGTAAATTGCGTTAGAAATTCAAAACTAACTTCATTAGAACGGAAATCGTGTGCTCTTTCCGATGGTGTATCTATTTTTGTCGTACAGTTATTTGAAACCATTCTATTGAGAAATTAGTGCAAAAAATCAACCAAAACAACACAAAACATTAAATAAAAAAATTTCTACATTAAATTTTAAAATTTCGGCTTCGAGGTGCATTCAGTCACCATTACGACTACCTGTGTGCCAAATTTCATGGCTGTAAGTGCGATAGCTTCGTCTGGACATCACAGACAAACACACACACGCACACAAACATTGCCTTTTATAAGTATAGATTTAAATATCTAGAAGTGAGTTGATAAATGTGTAAAATTTATAATTTTTCCAGGTACTTTTCCGTTAGCCGGGCGCAAGCGAAAAATCGCCAAATAATGTAGAATTCCGCCAAATTTCTTACAACCATTCTCTTGGCGACGTTTGCACCCGGCTAATGGAAAATCGCTTCGCTTGGTGACTTGGCTCGCGTTTGGTTCACAATTGGCGACATTTGCGCCCGCCTAACGGAAAATCGCTTCTTGGCTGTTTATAATTGACGACATTTGCGCCCGGCTAACGGAAAATCGCTTCAGGGCTGTTCACAATTGGCGACATTTGCGCCCGGCTAACGGAAAAGTATCTTTTTCCATTAAATCCTCAGATCCATATTCAAAACAAAATTCATAAAAATTACTGATAATCTATAGCAGTTAGAAGATGTTATAGTTGTTTTTTAATGATTCATGAGTTCTATTTCAGGAATAAAACATAAATATTTATCATAAACCATTAATTAATAAAGAGTAAAAATCGCCTCTTACTTTAGTTAATAACTGCATTTCTGGGTTAAATACTGGCTTCTTAGCAAACTGCCAGAATAGGTTGCGAATCCTGTTTTGTAAGCCTTCTAAATGAGCATTTTTTATTCCTCTGAGATGTAAGTCAATTTCTCGATTTGCCAGTTGTATCAAATTATCAGTCAATTTAGAATGATATGGCTGTAAAAAGTTAAACTATGAAACAAAATGCATTAAGTACCTGGAAAATACATTTTATGAAAAAGTACAGCACCTTGGCAAATTAAATTAATCCTCATCTTAATATGGAGAATTATTTTCAACTAGACTGTATAGTCAAGAGTATACAGTGCTTCAAAAAATTAGCAATTTTTACTATTTGAAAAATTTAAATGATAAAGCAGCAAAGTTTTTAAAATATGCATCTTTTTTTGTTACATTTTATGTGATATTTCTTTTTATACTGAAACATGAAAACAAAATTGAAAAACCCTCTATTTAGTGCAAACTGTCACTCCAATCATAGTGTCACAGTTGTTCAACTTGAAGGAATAATGATTTATTGGATGTACATTGTATTATCTTTCGATAAACAAAAACAATTCATGAATTTTTATTATTCATTAATTAAATTCATTTGTGAATGAACTACCTCATGTTATGTTGTATTTAAAAAAAATGATGTGCATATCAGTACTCTGTTTTTGACAATGAAAGTTAAAAGGTAACGTACATATTTAATTCCATTTAATATAACAGAAAATTAATATAAATAGCTTTTGAATCTGTTTAATTATAATTACAAATATTCTAAAAATACCATCCTGATATAAAAACAGATTACTCTATGCAAGATGGGACTTTAGCCTTGGTAAAAGATTCGAGTATGAAGAATAGATAATAAATGAAAAAAAATATGAATAGAAATTTTTACCTTTAGGACTTCCTTTAAATTTCTTAAAGCATCCACACGATCTTGAACTGATACATACTTCATCGATAATGTCTGGTAAAGGTCGTGAAGATACGTTGCCCTCATTGTTGTACTTGTGTGTACTTGAACAGTGTTGTTTGAAGCTTTCCACATTTTTGATTTAGAAGCCTTTAATTATAGCAATAAAATGAAGCAAGTTATATAATGAATTTTTTATAAGAAAATGGAAATGCATGCACTTTAAAGATCAAAGTAAAGATCTCAGTAATTAAAATATACCCTTTCAAGAAATCTCTCTCTCCTTTGAATATATTGCTCTTGTCCAAATTTATCTTTCTTCTTGTTGACTTCTTCAATTTTTGTAACTTCTGTATTTATTAGTAGCCACATGGCAGCTTTACAATCTGCACCAGACCGTACTTCAGATATAGATTTAGTTTCTGAATTCCACCAATCTGTAGAAATATGTACAGCTTTCGTTAATTGGGTTCAGTATTACAATACAGTAAAACTTCGATTTACCGTCATTCGTTTAACCATCAGTTTCTGTTATCCGTCACCATCTAAAAACATAGCTTTATAGTATTACATTTCTGTACATTACTACACTTATATTGAAGCTTATATTAATTGTTTTGTAGAATTAAACACAATGTGTATGTATTATTCACTTTTAAAGGATTTTGTTTTCATCCCAAGCCAGCAGTGAAAACGCGTTACTGTACATATATATTAAGAGATTTCTGTTATCCATCACAGCCCTGGTTCAGACGGTGATGGTTAATCAAAGTTTTAATGTATTACTCAACAGCAATGATTTTTCAAACAAGTAATTTTTCATTATGAAATCTTTTTCATCAATAAAATTAAAAATTTGTCTTTTAACTTACGATTGTGTAACAGAAAAAATATATTACAATGACATCATAAATTAATGACTTAAATGTTAAGAACTTTATCTCAAAATTGATCGACTAATCATTATGAATGCATTCATATGTTTTATATTTTACATGGTTAAAGATAATAACTTCTTTTATGAATAATTAGCCTGAATTTATTATAGACAGTTGAGGTATTTTACCAGGAAATCATTTTCTGCAGCACAGTGTACAAAGTAACAGTTTTGCAAAGAATGTCTTTAGTAGGGGTTTAAGAAAGTAAAAAGCATAATACTGTGACTATTACATTTTTGGAAGTAATGCTCACTCACAATTAAACAATTAGGTGTGCAGTTTATATTCGTTATTTTGGTTTCAAATTTAAAGAAATTTATGTGGTACGACTAGATAGGGGACGGTCTGAACTAAATACTAATTGAAAATAGAAAATATGTATAAAATAATTGTAAAAATTTGATAAATTTAAAAAAATTTTACTTACTTTGCAAATCACTAAAAATTAATCTAAAATCATCTTCAGTTTTTGGATTCAGTCGTCTTTTCTCTAAATCCCGTAACCAATCGGCATCTTCTTTACATTTATTTTTTATTTCTTCTTTATCCCATAAAATTTGCAGTAAAGCTTTCTTTTTTCTTCTTAATAATTCACGAAAGGCTAACCAACTTCTAATATATCTTTGTAATGTTATTATCTGCACAATAAGAAATGAATATTAATAATGAAAAGAATATTAGCATAACTTAAATTTGTTGTGAAAGTCTGCCTATGTCTGAAAATAAATGGAACAATTTATCATTTTCCTACATTTCAAATATAATTAGGAACTTGAAACATTTTCAATAAATTTATATGATTTAGATGATAATGATACACTTATTTATTTAAAAAATATTTTATTATAATTTGCAACTTCTTAATTGATACTGACAAAAGCAACAAAAAAAAAACATGGTATAATTGGTCATTCCAAATTTTAAGTAATAAATTATTAGTGCCAGTAAATAAGAATCAAATATAATGAATGAATCATAAGTATAACAAAAATTAGAATTTATTTTTACCTGATTTAAATGCTCTTTTTTAATATCATCAGCATAAATGTAGTTATTTGTTGTGTCTAAAATTTTGTCATTTGTAGTGCTTAAATATATATTCCGAGCTTGAACTTGAGTACTTGCATCTTTAGGTGTTTGTTGGGATTTGTCTTTCATTTCTACTGTCTGTGCATCACTAAAATGAAATTTTAATCACTATTTGTCTGCAGTTATTAAAGCTGTTTTCTGAAAAAGAAATTTGAATAAATTCGTATGAATTAAAAAAACTATTTTATGAAAGGTAACTTAATTTTTTTTTTTTACATAATGGTAATAAATGAAGTTTATTTTTCCTGCACTAAGCAATTTACTAATAAGAATATTTAATATTGGAAACTAGTTATTTGAAAACTATTTATACCATAAATTAAAAAGGAAAAATTTATATTAATTTAAATACTTTTTTTAATTCACAGAAATTTTCTACTTCAAAATCTTTTAGTTTTCTTTTTTTAAACTTCTGCATTGATATTTTAATTCATGTTTTTTTATGAAGAAATTTCATGTTTTGTTTTTCAAGGTGAAGTCTTTTCTTTAAATAAACAAATAAATTACCATACAATTATCCAAAAAATTCAGCATTTGTAATAAACTTAATTTCATGATTTTTAATAACTGAAAATCAGCTTCTGTAAAATTCAATACACTTAGTTGGAACGGTGGAAGCATACTGCACAGACTAGTATACTAGATCACCAGTTATAGAGAAGTGGTATATAGTCTTGAACAAATTTAAAATGAAACTGGTACTGTATTTTAAAATTTTTCATTTTATATACCTTTTCAAAACATCTGTTTTCTTAATTCATAACAAAAGAAATTCTTAACTATTTATCTCGTACATGAATAAGATTTCTTTCAATGTTATTCATTTAATATGAAAAATAATTAAACGTGAAATGATCCATAACATCAGTATTACGAAAAATTTTGCATTCTTTGAAAATTCTGCGAAATTTCTTCTTTTCTCTTTGGGTACATTTTTAAATACATATTATTATGAAATCATTTATTTATTTTAGTTATTCTACCTGTTTTAAAATATGTGAGGTCTCGGCTTCGGGGCCGGAGGGTTTCTGATTTGAAACCCAATTCCACTGGAGATCCACCATATATGGGACCTGTTGATTTTAAATCATATGTAGTAGCCAAACGTCCTCCTGCTGGTGTGATGCGGAAGTTTGGAGATAAGATGTCAGCTCAGGTGTCGTCCTCATCATCTGACCACAATTCAAAATTGCGAAGTCCATCCCAAAATAGCCATAATGTTGCTTCAAAACGTTAATATAACTAAACTACACTAAAATATATGAATTTGTAATTTTGAAATATATAGTAAGTAAGAAGTCAATATTGTCATTCCTCTAAAACTTCATAAACTATCTACTTATCTTATTGTCGAACTAAACTTAAAAATTACCAAAAGTTTTATATTATCTCAATCCTTGCAGGCATTCAGTGTTTGGTTTAAATCAAGTTCATTTTATTAAACAAACAAATCAGTAATATGTGAAGTTGATTAAGATGAGTACATAAACAAATTTTTTAAATCTTATGTTTATTAAAGAAACTTAGTCACTATACTTATTATACTAATAAGAAAGATTATAATTTCAAAATATATATATTTCCAGAATATATCATTGGCATTCAAGCAAAAGTCACTAAGTCCACAAAAAAAAAAAAAAAAATGAGGGAGTACTACATTTGATTAATTTGCAGTTAATACTTTAATGATATAAAACAGAAGTTGGAAATCTGTAAAATAGTTTTTACTCTATTATATAACGACTCAATATTAATAAGTTTAAATTAACTATATCTAAAAACTATAGTTTTGAACATAGTGACTTTTGCTTGAACACTGATGATTTAAATAAAAAAAACTATAGTTTTAGCAGCTTCTATACACATTTTTTCATTGTAATTGATTATTTTTTCTCTCAAGATGCTGCTCACCTATATTTTAATTATATATTCTTAAACAGAAGCAGTTACAGAATACTATAGAGAAGCAGTTAATAATAAGATAGAAATTTTACTTGCCGATTAAATTGTAGAACAAAATTGTATTTCCATGGAGATGGACGTGTCTGGACAATAGCATGATGAAAAATTTGTCCAGTTAGTTTATGTCTATATCCTCCTAAGAAGGGTTTCTTTGAAATTTGAAGAGGTTTGGTATCATCTCTACCAATCTCATTTATGTTATGTGATGAAGATTTGCTGTTTTTATTTCTTAGATTAGCAGAATCTGAACTATTTTCTGCATTTAACAAGTGATTAGAGTTTTCTGAAATACAATAGAGAATTTTTGAAGCATTTAATGCTTTTTGAAATACAATGCTCATTACCAATGTCTCATCATGATTGAGAATGAAAAACTTTTCACTTTGTAGGTTTTATTCAAAAGACCTTCTGCATTAAAATGCTTAAAACTAAAAAAATAAACTATTTTTCTAGATGCATGCTATAATAGAATTCAACAATTACTTCAAATTCTGGAATGTGTAGACTTGCCTTATATTAAAATGAGTCCATGTGAATAATTTTGAAATTAGAAAGATAATTTAATATTTAAATCTCTTCGTGAATTATTCTATTAATTTATTTTGATATTTAAATTTATTAAAAAATTCTTTGTAATTTTTTATCTCATTTTTTCCCCCAAAAGTGATGTTTTTAAAAATATTTTTATTTAATACTTAGTATTTTCTTATCATTTTATTTATCTTTATTACTTTTCAAAAATCATATATTAAAGGTTTACAAATTATTTATTCGTTTTTGGAGTTAAATGTCAAGGAAATGGAGACAATAAAAACAAATCAGCAATTTAAAAAAGATTCTCAAGAAAAGGCAACTGTCATAGAAAAAGAGTTGAATAATTGGATTTGAAGAAGAGCGCTAGAATATTATCACAAGGATCCTAAGAATTAGAGGACATGAATACGTTTCTATTCTCTTTATGTTGTTGCCTGTAACTAAATGAATAAAGTAAATTATTCAGACTCATTTGTCCTTATTATTTCATCCTGATTTTCTAAATAAACAAACCGAAATTTTTACCTTCAAACATGTTATTATCGTTCAAAGTTTAAATTGTAGAACTGATTACCATAAGAAGTAAGGTTTGGAAATGTGGCTTTAAAGCGAGTTTTTCAAAAGTTTAAAGGATTCAAGGATGATGAGTGTTTCTCCGGCGTATGCTCCAGAACTGAGTTCATTTCAAAAGTTTAAATTTGGTATGCTATCGGTTTCCATAACAACAAAACGATTGCGATGAATCATAGTTTCGTTATCGTTAATGTAAAAACTCAAAATAATTTGCTTTTTTTATTTCATTGCCATATAATTGGTCTCAAAACTCAGGCATACGTTTTTAGCGTTAATTTTGCAAAATTAAAGTTTAAAATTACTTTTTTTTCACTAATTAATGCATTTCAATGTGAGTAGAACCAATACATAAAGTAACGAGTTATGATGTGAAGTGAAATGAATCGGGTTTTCTTCTGCTGTATCGCTTTTTCTCTCTTCGGTACGATTTTTTAGCAACTGGTATTTAAATTTGTGATTTTAAACCATATGCTTTATTTGCATCACCCTTTTTAATTTTACTGTAAAGAATTTTTCTGTAGGAGTGATTACAAACAGCATAGCACATGATTAATTCGTTTTGGAATATCTGTAGCACTTGTCCGATGCCCAAAGAGGAGAAGGTTAGTTTTGTTTTTCATTATGGGGAAGAAACAAATCTTATTTTATTTATATAATTTGTAACTTAAAATTTTTCAAACTTGTGTGCTTAAATCTTAATATAATTTCCCATTGAAGGTACATAAACTTTATTTATATTTCAGTGGCATAAGCTATTTTAAATATGCTTAACTTTTCATTAGAAAATTTGCTGCAGATTTTCTATTTTTGTGGAAAGCATACCGCAGTATTTTTATAGTCAAGTGAATTATAGTGAAGTGGTTTTTTCCCCTTAAGGATAAAAGGATCTAAATTTATTTTATATAAATTTATAAAATAGTTATTTCGTATGTAATAAAATTTGTCATGCTCTCTTAATTATTATGCATTTCAGGAATCCTCGATTGTGATGATCAAAATTACAATAAAGTATTTCAAATTATTATTTTTATTTTTTTGTGGATTGTTCGATTATTTATTTGTGTATGCATTTGTTGAATAAGCATTATTAAATTTGCTTTTTTTTGTTAACATTTTATTCAAATATTGTATTTTCACTTGCATGATGTGAATTTTGCATGCAATCATTTTCTTTTTATGTGTTTTTCAGTGCTTTTAATTTTTCTGTTCTGTAGAAAGCAAGAGGATTTTCGCTTATTCTGTGTAAGAATATTTTTGTTTTCTTTATAAAATGTAGATCTCGTAAGAATTAAAGACTTGGAAAATAATATTTGTTTTTATTTGTTGCTTGCTTTGGTTATTAAGATTTTGCATTGCTCCTAAAGTTTAAATCATATTCATATATTTTGCAAATTTGGCCTTGTAAGTGTTTACTCTCTTATATATTTATATTTTGCGAGCATTCTGTTATTTTTATTTGGTTATGGCATGTAGTAAAAAGTACTATTAGAAATCTATTCTGATGGGGGGGGGGGAACAGTAATCAGTATCTAAAATTAAATGATTGTACTAAATTAAAACACCTAATTCCAATCAGTTTTTTAAATATTTCAGAATTATGAAGTTTACTATTTTCATTTTATAATGTTCAAAAAATATAATTCAAATCAAGCATGTTTTTAAAAGCTGGCCATAAAATGTGTTGCACCATTTTAAAGTTGGAAATCAAATGCATATTTTGCAAGAGGAATAAGAAAGTGAAGATGGTGCTGACAATTTGAAATTGGATGTTACATGGCATGGTCAGTTATTTGACTCCATTAGGGACCTTTATGTAAACAATGAACTGAACAGGTGCAAGGCCACTAAAAGAACATGGGTTAAATATCTACTATGATCTGCTTACGTTATTAAGGGAAGCATGAATATAAAATTACTAGAAAATCATCCGTCATAGTATGACAGGTGCAAATTGCCTCTTCATTCGAGAGATTTCCCGTCAGATTTGACGTGTTTAAATAGATATAAATGCGAGAGAAATGTTTAACATTGATTGAAAACAAATAAAATAAACATATGATTTATGACAGGAAATATTTTTTTATTTACATATTTCTTTAATCAAAAAACCTCTTGGTAAACAACATTCCGTGAAGTATTTTTTGTTGTTTAACAATTTTATTATACATAATTCAATAACCATGAAATTCTCAACTTGTCAAACGCAAGTCAAAAGTTACAATTTCAAAGGAATTATTTTGGAAATCCTAATCAAAACTAAGCACTTCTCAGCTTCTCAAAATATTGCCGAAAAAATATTGGTTTATCTGGAGTTTACGGTACCCACTTACTTTGCTCCTCTTAGGATCGCCAACTCTTTGCCGTCAAGAACGGCAATGAGAGAACATTTTTTTTCGATGCGTCTAGATGTTTTTAATGAGTGACATGTGTGCATGCGCAGAAATTGATCTTTCCTTCGGTGTTTTGCTTATCAGGCTATATTGCACCACTCGATTGGTCTGTTTTTTCAACTCTTCAATGTGATGGATCAATAAATTCGAATTTGAATAAAACTTCGTTTGAAAATCTTCGGATTGAATATCGGTTCAGTATCTGTATGATATTCTGTGTGTTTCGTTTCTCAACGAATAAGCGAAGCTACGAGTATACCGCTATGCTAAAAGTGAAGTCGCTGATATTTTTTAAGTTAAAAAATTTCTTCTGTGCCTACTTAAAATGCCACAGGCATTGTGTGTGGAAATTCTAGTTTTCGGAAATTTTTAAAAAACCTAGATTCCTAACATTTAATGAAAAAGCGAAGCTACTAGTTTCTTGCTTTACTGAAAGTGAAGCAGCTTTTTTTTTTTTAAGTTAAAAAAATTTGCCCAGTACACACTTAAAATGCTGCCGGCATTGCGTGCTCAATCTCTCGTTTTCAGGTGATGCATACACAAGAGAGCAATAAAAATCGCACTGCACATCCAAAACAGTATTTGGCAACAGCAAATGAAATTGTGCCAAGAAAAATTGGCAAGAAACAGGTGCATACCGTAAACTCCACATTTACTAAAATATTATCGAATTATATTATCACGATTGCAATAAATAATGAGATGCATCATGGCGTACAAACTGTATCACCTGCATGATATACCACTGACATAATTTACTACTTTTTATTGGAAAACGGAAATTAATTTTAAATATATGATTAATGTAATTTAAAATTTCTGGGGAACTATTGATCATAGCGAGATAAATTTTATATTAATCCATAGAAAATTTTATTTCACTATTTTTTAGCTATTAAATTTGAAATTAGAACGACAATTACTTTTTAAAATTACTGAAATTTAGGTGCTCTAACAATGAAATAATGCTGTTGAACATCTTGCAGTGCTATGGCGTGAGTTTTATTGTTGGTGATGTCGGAGTGTTACCGAGAGACAGATCTGGGTTATTATATTAGTAATTCAAGATTCAATTTAAATTATATTCCCAGCGAACAAGCTGGTCGCTGGTCAAGGCGGCTAGTGTAAATAGAAAGTAGAAAGGTAGTAGAAAAACATATAAAATTAATAGAAATATGTCTATAGAAATAAAAATACTAAAAAAATTTATTTATATTTAGATAAAAAAATATTCATTCATTCATAAATATTCAGAAGATCATTGCAGATACATTCATTGTATCTAAATCTTTCCGTCATTAACATTGAAATTTTTCTATGAATTTAATTAATCAAAAAGAATTTTGCTTTTTTAAGCTGATGGTTGTGTATAATTTTCTTAAATTTTATTTCATCAACCATAAAAGAAACGCTGACCGGCCAAAGCATGCGGAAGACACTGCATGACCAGCTGCCACTACATTTAACACACATACTGTGGCCAAACACATAATAGCCCCTATTAAGAGCAGCTCATGGCAATGATCACTCCCCCCCCCCCAATTATAGGGGTATGATCCATCATTTGCAATGGGCCTAAAAGAGCAATGCCACCATTTATGTACCCACCTGGGAGCAAGACAACAGCTTACTTTTACAGCAACTTTTCATCCACATACTTGTGGTGAGTGGGATCTATTTGAATAATTTGAACTCATTTTTATAGTCCTTGAAAGAAAACCAAGTTAAAGAAAGAAACTAAAAGTTTTGGTATTTTTTCTAGCAATAAAGTATATCATATCTATATTTTTAATTTTATATCATCTTAACTCTGTTTATTATAATGTTTTCCGTCATTCAAAGATAAATCAAGAAATTCTTAAGGATATGAATATTAAATAAATAGATAACCTTAGAGGAATCCTGACCTTGTTATTTTCTGTGTATTTTTACTATCCAGGGACGTCTTTCTTCATAATCCAACTTAAGTGATTTATTTACAGCTGAACTCTGAGTATAAGAGAAATTATGTGTGGCATCCACAGTACAAACATTTGGCACAGGAAGTTGTTAGTGTTGCTCCACAGTCAGGTAATTTTTAATAAATACTTATTATGCTTGAAGTTTTCATATTACGTCCTTGGATTTTTATGGGATTTGTCATTGAATTTTTCTTCCTAGTAATTGTATAGTAAAGTAGAAAATTTTAAAATAATTCAAATTTTGTATTGAGATTATCTTCCTATCTTTGAAATCATTTAATTTCTTTTACAGTTCCTGATTAGTTGTAAATAATAAAAAACTGCTGTTGGTTTCTGATTTATATTGAAAAAGTTTTTTATATCTTAATATTAGAGTGAAAGAAATATTTAATAAATTGCCTCAAATTTACCTATTATTTAAAACTTACTGAAATCTCTGAAAATTTATTTCTTATTATTTACGGATATCATTATTATATGATTGCCCATTGCAATTCGGTAAAATAGGGGAAAAAGTGTTAAAATTTTTAAATTTTGGTCAAACACTCCTTGAGACCTCAAGGATATAAGAACTAAAAAGTTTCCACCCGTCGGGGAGGGGTGGGGGGTAAGGGAAGGAAACTGAACTAAAATGGGATGTTTGGTCGGTTCTTCCTAGATTTCTTCAACACTACACATTCAATGTTAAAAATTGTATAGATGAAAATTGTAGAACATAAAATTCAACATCGAATGAGTACCAACACTATATATTTTGTTGCAGTAGTACGATTACAAACTCTTATCAAAGTTACAATGATTTTTCAATTTAAAAAAAAAAAAAAAACATTCTTACAAAAGACAAGGCATAAATCAAAGATGCTGTCTAAATAAAGTTTGTATGTATGAATATTCACTTTTGTAAGCACATACATATGTTGGTGCACCAATAGCAGAGCGCTAGTGTGATGTGGAAGTTAGGAGAGAGCGTGCAAGTAGTCCATTGCAATTAGACCGAAAAACAACAAATAGGCAAAAAATTTGGTCTTTGATTTTGATCCCTGAGGGGGAGCTCCCCCCCCCCCAACCCCCTCAAACTTGCAAAAACCATCAAAGCACAAAATGATCATACCCAACTTATAAAACAGTTATTAACATTGCTTATTTTTTTAAATTTAATAAATTATTTTCATAAATATTCTAATTATATGTAGCCTCATGCTGGCTATGCTTTTCTTACGGAAATTTATTCCTATGAATAAAAAAATGAACAAAAAATTAAAGTAATTCACAGAATTATAGTTGTTTCTCAATAATTTTTCATTTGTTAAAGTAGTAAATTGTCAAAAGTTTATTTATTATATCTGCGATATTATTCATGTCATCGACCTTGAATAATAACCCATATGCACAGTGTCCGGACATGTTATGTATCATGCTAGTCTTCAGACATGTTGATAGAGCAAACGCTAATGAAAAACTTGAAAAGCGTTGGAGAGGATTTTTTGGTAGTGTTTTAAATAGATGGATTTGTGGCGTTCCTATAGCCTACCATGTTTGTGAGGAAAATGAAAAAATTTGCAATATATTCACAATTAGCAGCAATCAGCATGTTGAATTGAGAAGTGAAAAAATGCAAATCAGCGAAATACACTGCCAGAAATTCGAAGCATGGTTCCGACAACATTCACCTTTTATTAATAAGGAAGATCTGTTTTCATTGGCATCTGGATAAGTTGCAGATGATGATACCAGCTGTCTGTTGGAGAACAATCTCTGCGAAGAATTGGAACTGGCATTATAAAATCTGGCTCTCTCAAACTGAAGAGAGCTGGCATGGCTAAGACCATGTATTCGTCAACCAGCAAAGTAATACTAGGAAAAGACATAATTGAAGTAGATACAACGCAGCTTTTCCATAGAATACTGTGCACTCTACATTCACCTGACGACTTGCAAGAATGTTTCACATTTGAGCATTCAACAGTACCCATGGCATTATTTGATAGGTGTGGCAAGAAAAACGAAGAAAGCAAAGCTTTATAATATATTCGATACAGTTCCAAAGCAACCAGTTGGTAATACTGACAACCTTTACTTCATTCTTGATAGAGGCTCTCTTATTCATTGTGTAGTATGGCCAAAGCAAGGGACTTTTGATGATGTTTACACCACATGTATATGTTTTATATCAAGAAGCATTATGACGATGAAGTAACAGTTGTTTTTGATGGATATACCAAAAGTAGTGTTAACACAAAGGTTATAGAATGCCAAAGGCTCATGATGAAGCTTTCCTCAAGAGAAATAATTTTTAATGAAAGTATAGTTCTCCTTGACTCTCAGAGACAATTTCTAAGCAATCGTGCAAATAAGGAGCGTTTCATTTTGCAACTTGCTAGCCACTTGAAGAAAGTAGGCATATGCATGTTTAAATGAATGATAGGAGTTATGGGATTTGAAGCAACAAAGGCTGTAATCCCCTAGTTCCAAACTAGTCACAGAATAATTCGTTCCAAAAAAATGATTCCATAATGACGATTAGATCAGTCCAGAAAAATTACTGAGTCAAACTGTCCATGCACATAAAGTTCGAAATTGACGGTCTTGGACGACGATGATGACGATGAAGCTGTTTGAGATGGACGTCGAAAAAAAAACACAAGAGCCACAGAGAAAACGCAACACACGATGCCAAAAGGACGCGGCTAAGAAATATCAAAATACTTGAGGGCTTGAATGAAGATGGTTAGATTCTTCTTGTTGGTAAAGACATGAGATAGAAGGACTTCATAAGTAATGTTAGGTTCAACGATGTTCAATTTGTTCCAAAGAATAACTCTGAAAGATGCATATTTTTTGCACTTTAAAAGGATGTGAGAAATATCAATATTTTCATTACAGACAATGCACAAAGGGTCGGGGTGAAGGTTGAATCTATGAAGCAGACCTGGGGTTATGATAGTTTTACTAATTATGCGTGCAATTAGTCTGTCCTGCACTCTGTTTTTAGTCCATTTAGAGATGGTTATAATGTCCGGAACATTTCCAATCATTGCTTGGTATTTGCTTCTACGGTAGTTGTCATGCGTTATTTGGATTGACTGTTTTCTTAAGTTGGAAATAATGTCCTCTGAGGCGATCCATTCTATAAATGGCGTGGAATCAGTAACTTGCTTTGCAAAAGAGTCTGCCTTTTCATTCCAAAAGATCCCGGAATGACCAGGAACCCATAAGAGGGAAATATTTTGATTCATTCTTTTTCTGACATGAATTTTTGAAGCCAGACGTTGAATGACCTTGGGAGAGCGAAAGGTTATGTTTTGAAGTGAAGATAGTGCCGAATAACTGTCTGATAGGATTAAAATATCCTTTTCAGGAACTGCTAATTCATCCAATGCTTGGCAAATCGCCAAGACTTCCGCTGTGAAAACGGAATTTAGGGGATGAATACGATAAGAGAATTGTTGAATATTAGATAGACCAGCAATTGACGTGTAACAGTGTGATTTCGAACCATCAGTAGCAATAATGAAATGATTTGGGAAAAAGCTTTGGATGCATTCAGTGAAGCTAGTAGCGATTATTGAAACTGGGAGTTCTTTGCTTTGAAAACGAAAGTCTTTAAGAAAAATTTCACACAAGTTTGGGTTGGAGTGTGGAAGAACTGGGAGGGTTATTACATGGTCTGGAATGCAATTAAGATTATGAAATGTGACTCTAAGGGATTCTGCATCTTTTTCAACGAGCTGTAAATTAGATTCATCATTAGTATGGATCAAAGGAGAGAAGGGATGCATGTTTATAGCAACAAATAATGCTGATGTACATATTGTGAAGACCGCTATAGACAGAACGCCGCCCCATGTTCCCGTGCCTGACGCTATTACAGCGACTGATTTTGGGGGCTCGGCCGGGATTTGAAGACCGCTATAGAGACATATGAGAAGATTAAGAAGCAAGTCGTTGTAATTGGCCAAGATGTTGATCTTCTTGTTTTACTTACTGCTCTTACTCCAGACGATATGGATATTTTCATGCTGAAAGAGGGTAAGGGGAAGTCAAAGATAGGTTCTATAGCTCTAAAGATCTGCAGATTTCTAATCTTGTGATCAATTACAAAAAATCCATTCTCTTTCTTTATACGATTAGTGATTGTGATACAACTTCATGGTCCTATGGAAAGGGAAAACTACAAGCAGTGCTATTGTTCAATGGCAGTAAATACCTACAAGATATTTCTGAGATCTTTAATAACCCTAAATCTACTTATACTGACATCGAAAGAGCAGGAGAGAGGTTCATCATCGCATTGTACAGCAACACAAAGAAAGAGGAGAGAAGCTTAAATAAGATGAGGTATGACTGTTTCGATAAACTAGTAGGTCAAGCGAGTTCTGCTATTCTTCTCTCCAAGTTACCTCCAACCAAAGAAGCTGCACATCAACACTGTCGTTGCACATTCCACCAAGTGCAAACATGGCAAGGACAATGTTTGAACCCATCAAGCTGGGGATAGAAGTTAGTGAATAAGTCGTTGATGCTCAAAATACACTACTAAAGGATCGGCGCCAGCTAAAATAGTGTCTCTAATTACTATTGGATGTAATAAAGGCTGAGGAAAAAAATGAAAATGTGTCAGAGCTAACCTGCATTATACTATTTTGTGCAAGAACTGCCGAGGCCAAAGCTGCATTTATACCGAAGGAATAAACATCGTCAAAGAAGAAGACGGAGAAGATAATGATATCATATAAATAAGCAGGAGCAATTACATTATTATACATTATCTATGCTGAATTAATTTTAATCACAGTTGTATTGCTAAATGAAATAATTTATATTGAAAAGTTGTAGTAAATATTTTTTTCCCACTTTTGGTAGTCTTTAATTCTTGATTTATGACTATCTTTCAAATTTTCAGTTTAAAGAAAGTTATGTGTTATTTGTGTTATCTGTGTTAAAGGTTTTCTCTTCTAAAATGAAATGCGGATAAATCAAGTCACTGACTCGTCCAGATAGACTTTTAAGAATGTCATTGATTTTGATAGTTTATTAAAATATTTAATTGGTAATTTAAAATTAATTATAGAAAAAAATAAATATTTTTTGCTGGTGTATTTTTTTTTTTTTTTTTACAGGAAAATTATGCCAGATACAAGTTTAAATCTATCGTCATAATTTATAGAGAACTTAATTACTTATATTTACAAAGAATCATAATTATTGCTTGTTTTATAAGCAAGATATTGCCTTTTCACAGTTTCTCTTTTTTTCAAAGTTTTTAGGGGAAGCTTCCCCTCCCCCCCCTCCAGGGATGGAAACTTTACGCTTTCCGTTTCCTTGAAGTCAGAAGAGTATTTGACCAAAGTTTCAAAACTTTATAAATTTTTCTCCTATTTGTCGTTTTTTGGCCTAATTGCAATGGACTACTTGTACGTTCTCTCCTAATTTCCACACCACACTAGCACTCTAGCATTGGTGCACCGACATATATATGTGTTTACAAAAGTGAATACTTATACATACAAACTTTATTTAGACAGCATCTTTGATTGTATGTCGTCTTTTGTAAGAATAATGATATTTTTTTTTTTTTTTTGAAAATTGAAAAATCATTGCATTTTTGATAAGAGTTTGTAATCGCATTACTGCAACAAAATATATAGTATTGGTACTCATTCGATGTTGAATTTTATGCTCTACAATTTTCATCTATACAATTTTTAACATTGAATGTGTAGTGTTGAAGAAATCTAGGAAGAACTGAAGCGGGGTGTTTGACCAAACACCCCACTTCAGTTCAGTTTTTTCTCCCTGAGGTGTGAAAACTTTTCAATTGTCATATCCTTGAGGTCAAAGAAGTATTTGACCAAAGTTTCAAAACTTTATAAATTTTTTCCCCTATTTGCCAATTTTTTGGTCCAATTGCAATGGGCTACAATAGGTTAAAAATTCAAATGCTGTAGTTTATCAGAGAATTCAATACGAGAAGTTATATATGCTAGAATGTCATTATCTATATTATAATCATTTCCAGTCATATTTTTAGTTGAAATACTTATAAAATAAAATAACATAAAAAAATGTATAGCAAGATTGTAAACCTTCTTCATTGTACAGAATATTACTTATGCTGTATAAAAAATATTTTACATCTGTGAAGTTCAATATGATTGATAGAAAGTGAAAAGATTGTGTATAAATATTTTTGTAAATAAAATTTATAATTGATCCAAAAATATTTGAAAGAGAGTGGAGGGGAGAAGACAAACTCCAAATTTCCTCCTATTTACCTTTCATTCTATTATTCAATAAATTTCTTTTAAAAAATAAATTGATATTTGTATAAAAAAAATTAACAAAACTGTTTTCTTCTGTTACTAAATTATACCAAGTACACAGTCATCTTATAAGATATATCTCACTAGTATACACATGTTTACATTGCTTGTAAAGAAAAGAATAGAAAGAGATAATATTGTGATGTTTCCATTGATTAAGTTAGTACTTTATCTTAAAAATTGCACATGGATCTTTATAAATAAGTTATTCTTAATTTTTTTTTATAAATACTCAAAATTTTTTGTTGCACTGAACATATATCCGCAATCTAAATCACAAACTCCAAATTAGTCTTTTCTGCAAATTCAAAACAAGATTTTTCTTTAATGGATCTGTCAGTGTACAAATGTTCTTCACACATTTTTTTTAGTTCTTATACAAGTCCAGAATTTGAGGGGAGAAGCAGATTATATTTGAAATAACTGCTTGCTTTTAAACACTATCATAAAACAGGGTTATGGAATTTTTAGCTGCAAAGGCTGAGAAACTATAAAAAAAACTTGGTATTGTGGTAAAATAAATAATCAATGGCAATTTAGTTTAGTTTTTTACATGATTGTTTAAGAATTTTTTTAATTTTTTGGCGTTTCTCTATCACTAGGGCTATGCCAATTTTCGATTTATTGAAACTTATCAATATTTCAAAAACACACACAAAAAAAAATCGATTTTTAACGAAAATCAATTCATCAATATTGGGACCTTATCATCATTATCTTAAATAAGTGAAATAAAAAATTAATTCATAATATGTAAATTTATAATCATAATTTAAGTTTGAATCATTATGAATTACTAAAATATAAATTTATAAAATTTTTACTAAAACAATTCTATAATTTATGTACATTATATAATTATATTATTGAGGCATTATTATATTCTTCATTAAATTTAATCAATTTGTCTTAATAATAATAATATATATATACATAATAAATTAGATTTTTCTTCATTTTAATTTTTTCCCCTCTAGTTTTTTTCCCTCTCTCTTAAATTAAAAGATAAAAACACTTTTAAATTAACTGCTGAATCGCATGGGTTTTGCTTTTTCCTATGCCTCTCAAAATCTAATTACTGTAACTTTAACTATCTGTCTTTGATCTGCTGTATCCTGTTCACATCACAAGCCTCTTTCTGGATAATCCCCTTTCTGAGTGAATTTGGAAGCATTGCCAACCTACATTCAGCATCTCCCAACTTTTGTCATGGATTGGAAACTTAACTGTTTAAAAACTCAAAAGTAAATAGTTTATCTACAATGATGTCAAATAATATATCTGCATTGAAATTCCTGGTATCTTAACAAAGTTCATGATGTTACTACAGCTGCAATTCCTTCCCTATATCTCTACATGTCCAGCATCACTCCTAACATTATATATATAATTGACTGGTTGATATGTGGCAATGCTCGGGATCCAGTTATTTTCATATGTCCCTTACTCCATTTCTTTTTCTCCAAATATATAGACAATCAATGAAACAAAAATTCATCTACAAAATAAAACTTTTCATTCCTACCAACTTACTTTAATAAGGTTCAAAAAGAATAATTATATAAAGAGAAATAAATAAAATTGAGAGGGGATTACAAGAACCAGCTTCTTTCAATATGGCTCAAAAAGAATAATATTTAAAGAGAAATAAACAAAATAAAACATCAAAAAACAAAAAGAGAGAGAGAAAATGCAAAAACCAATAAATTAAAATGATAATAATATAATATTCTATATATAACTTTTCTTCATGTTAAAATAAGAATATGTAGAGAAAATAGATAGTATAATTTTTCTTCATGAATAAAAAAGAAAATTTGTGATAAATGCAAAAAAAGCCCAAATTTAGCACTTAAAATTAAATAAAAATCTAATTAAATTTTTTAAAAAATGTTTACAGCGTTAAACTCCCTCTTGTGCTAATCTGTCACTGTGCCAGATTTGGTCCCGGTAAGTCCAATGGTCTGGGCTTGCATAAAGAACAAAAAGATGAACATACATACTAAAAAAAATTTGCTCTTTTATATATATATTTAGATATATCAAGAATTATCAATTTATCTTAGATAATTATATTGCAAAGCTGAAATCTGGTTGTCACTCAACTATATCTATTACATTGTGTGTTTACCTATATTTGATCTGTATTTCAGTTATCAAAGAGATTGGATTACAAAGAAGAAAGCAGTACCCTGAACTTGCTCATCGGAGTCATGAAGTAGTATTTCGCCATGATGTTGGACAACATTTAAAAGATGTTGATTCCAGAGCTAGGGTAATTTTATTTTTAAGAGAAATTATATATAAGTTAGATATGCTTTCTATGGAATTAATTCTTAATATATCAAAATGTAGTCTGTTATAACAAAATCGAATTTATGGTGAACAAAGTTACCAGTTTCAATACTATAAATTTGCATAGAGAGGGGGTTATTCATGCAGAATAGGCAATATAATTTGGAGTCTCGTTCTTCAAGTCTGCCCATTATCATTTGATACAACCTGTCATCCAGAGTATCTGTTACTATGCCTTGGATTTGTAAGAAACCCAAACGTTAAATGCCCTGACTCCCGCATCTATGTATTTCTAGTGGCTTCATTTTTCTATTTTAAGTCGGAAGACACAGGCTCCTTACAAATTAAACTGAAAGTGATGTTTTTGCTTGTTTTGTTTTAGAAATTTATAGATTGTTTGCTAAAATAATTCTTTTCTTTTTTTTTGAAATTTTATAACATGAATGAGAAGTTTAAATTATGTTGTTAGGTTTTTTTTCTGAATTCAATAAAGAAAATTAACATTAATAGTTCAGTTACTTGTATATAAAATGCATTTATTGTGGATCGATAAATTCTAGCAAATTATGTTGTATTACATTTTTAAAAGTTGCATCATGTTGTATTACTCTTGCGCATTTTATAAGTGTGCACAAATTTAATTTTTAAAATATTTTTGATCAGAGTGTATAATTCCTTTGACTACTGACTCATTGATTCCTCTATTACTATGTTTAGTTTGCTAGTTTAAAGCTTACTTGCTAATTATAATATACAACATTTTTTTAAAAAAAAGTTTTACTTGATTGGTGCATTAATTTATTGGTGGTTAATTCAGTGGTTCATTCTACTGCTATTATATTAGTTTCTTGCTTTTTATTTTGGTGTTAAGCATTGTAATATATAAATCTAGGGCATTATTAAAAATTTGACATTTTATTCATTGGAGTCTAATAAATATATTTTGAAATAAGATGAAAACTATGTTTTACTATGTAATTCCGATCATTAAATTGTGAAAATTGCTTTAAAAAATAACTATTTGTATATGTTTTGGTACACAGCACACAAGCTTCATATAATCATGAGTAGATTATTAGCGGCTCTTGGCCCTTGAAATTGGCAATATTTCATCATCCACTGCTAAAATGGTGTAAGCACGATAAATGTTATGATTTTGTTGAACAACAGACTGTTTTCTTCCTTGCTATTAGAAATTTTTATGGGTCTTTTAATTTTTAGCAAGAATAATAAAATATTTTTTGCGTACTGTTTTTGCTTTCTTATTATTATGTTACATCTATGATTCATTATTATTAGAGTGAAGAGCGCGATGCTGGTTTAATTTCTAAATCAGGCCCGCGTAGCCGTTCTGCTGAGCCTGGCATGAACCATCCACAGCAAAAATCAGTAAGATTTGATTATTTTAGTCAAATTTTAAACTATTTACAAATGCATATATATTTCTATAGTGTATGAAAATGATTTATATGACTAATCTACCAATAGAAACTTTGATTATAGATCATGGTGCAGAGTTTTCCTCCCATTACATCTGGACGTGTATCTAAACTGCCCAAAACAGAAGAATTTCCAAACATTTCTGAACAACCATGTGAAACTACCGAATATAAAGCAAAATTTGCTTGGCCTCGAAAGAGTTATGATCAGGTGCCATGTATGGCTAGAAAGTCTGTTTCTATGAATGTAATTAAAAGTTCTGAAGATGCAGGTTAGCTTACAGATACGTCTGATGTATTATTTACTTTCATCTCATTTTTTTATCAATATTATTGAAATGTGTTAATTATGCTTAATTTACCCCTTATTATTGCTTTTTAGTTTTGTTGATAGTGATTTGCTTTAAAAAATAGAAATGCTTAATTTAATATACACTGCAAGTCCATAGACTTAGATGGACAGTCTGGTATCTTTGTAAAAATAAATTGTAAATGTATGAACAAAAGACTGGAATCTTTTGTTATCCTACCAGATTTAGTATAAGATTCTTTCTGAAATCCCACTATTAAAAATATAGGTAAGGTAATAGGAATCAATAGCCTGCAGGAATAGGAAAAAATTATATTACATTAGTCGTCTGTTTATACATAAAAAGAAACTAATGTATATCTAACTGACGAACTAACATTAGTTAATGAGTAACTAGTTAACTTCCACCTGATTGTTATGTTTCTATATTTGTGTTATTTATATTTTGTTATAAAATGCATTAGATTTATACAAATTTTTTTTTTATTAATTGCATCTTACAGTAGTGTTTTTCAGCCTTGTATCGTTCCCTTGAAAGTTTCAGGTTCAGAGAAAGTGCAAGTGTTTTTTTTGCTTACATTGAATATTCTGAAATTATAATAAATCAATGATAATTACATACTTTCATTTAAAATATTAAATTTTGTATTTATAAAATATTTATGTCAGTTGCTTTTATAAATTACTTAGTTATAATTCATTAAACAAATAAGTAAAACTAAGAGGTTACACCCCTTTCTCGCTCCTCTTCCCAACCCCCAAGAATCATGTTGTGATTCTTTTGGGATCACTACGTGATCCCAGCTCGCTTCGCTCACTCGCCATACAGTGCATTTATGCATAGTATAATATACTCGCCATTATGTATTTCTGCTAGCAATAGGAAATTATAAATACATTAATTACTGAATGTAAATTTAAATTATCTGAAATTGCATGGACTCCTAACATTAATTTTTCATCAATTACTAAAATTAAAATCTTCTGGTAGCACAGAGATATATTTGTAAATGTTGGAAAGAAATCTGAATGCTATATAATTCTAAGATGTTTAAAAAATCAAAATTATTTACATCAATCAGAAATCAATTAAAATCTTTTTTCCATACACAATTGGCAATATCTTCAGCAGTTTTATTTGCCCTTACTTCATTAATTAAATTAATTAGTTAAAATCTTAAACATGCCCTATTTTCAATGAAATGTTGCTGAGAAAAGCTTCACCACATGTATTCACACTCACTCCCATTATTATTTAGCCAAGAAAGATATGACTTTTCTCTCTGGGCAGTTATTTATGTGTTAAATCTCAGAAAATTTAAGTTGTAAAGAGATGATATAACTTATTTTACAACCTTTTACTTGAAAAAGCACCATTTAAAGAGAAAAGTGGCTTGAAACATGCTCATATTAATTATTCAAATTGAAACCATAATAATTATGTATTTTTAGCTTTTTAAAATTGATAAGATCCTAAGTTGACTCGTGTTATGCTGCTTAGAAAGCTTCCCCACATGTATACAGACTCACTCCAGTTTCAATTTAATCAAGAAAGGTACAAAATTTTCCTCTGGGTTGTCACTTATGTTTTTAAAACTCAGAAAATGTAAGTAATCGAAAGATGAAATAGCCCATTCATCAACCTTTTAACTAAAAAGGACATATTAAGGAGACATTCATTCATTTGCCTAATCGAAATGGTGAAACATAAATTGTCCAAGCTATTTAACTCAAAAAAAAATTGTCTCTCAAAAACAAAATCCGTTGTCTCTGTCTTTCCGCTGTTGTAAACAAAACAAACTTGCGAGCTGCTCCCAATCGGCGATTAAAAAATTCGACCCTTTTTTGTTGCTACGTAAGAGAATTATATATAGAGATTTTATTATACATGTCTATAGTACAGTGCCGTAATTCCAACTTTTACCTCCCGGGGCGACCTTTACAAGTTACCTAAACCTCAAATTAAAAATTTCCAGAGTAAAAACTGATTTGATAATGCAATTTGTTGCCCTTCATCTCTGCATCACCAGACCTGTGTCCACCACTAGACTTTCTTTCACATACTAGAAATTTACTTAAAAAAGGCGAAAAATATTAATTATTTACAATATATATATATTTTTTATGTATGCAATGATTGAACTAGTGATGCTGCTTTTCTTAATTATAAAATTGTTTTCCTGCAAGTCTGATTTTGCTGCCCCTTTCGAGGTGCCACCTGAAAAAAAAAAAATTCTTCATATTTTTAACTATACTTCTCCTCCCTCAAAAAAGTTGATATTAATTTATATTTCTTAGTGCAACATTTGTCCATATTTAATTTTTTTTAACTTTGTCTTTTTTAATTTTATTTTTTCGCTTATTGTGCAATTATTTGTTGCAGTGGATTCTTTACATAAATCAAAATTAGCTCCTGTTCATAGACCATGTGTGGTACATAGGGAATTAACTAGCTCAGAAAAACATCCTGATGGTAGAAAGTAAGTCATGTTAATTATTACATTTAATCAATGTTACTTGTATTGATAATGTAAAAATTCAGAGTGTATATGTATGATAACTGGAATTCAGTCCACTTTCCTTTTCTTAAGTGTTTTGACAAATAGCAGACAACTGGGTTGGACTTTTATCACAAGCTGCTTTAAAACTCTGAATTAATGAATTATTATCTGTATTGCATTCCACATAAGCTGGGGATATCTTGTTTTTCTTCAGTTTGCTTTTGATATAGCCAAATTTCTGTTTTTGGGACATTTTTTCTGCAAATAAAAGATGCTATGATCAAATTGCTACTGGATAAAATATTTTTTAAAATATTTAATTTCTTAAGATTTGTTATCACCTCTTAATTTCACTTATATAAAACACATGATGTGGTGTAATTGTAAAAAGACGAGGCCAATCCTTTCAAAATACTTCATTCTATCATTATAGCAGCAGACCCAAACACAACTGAAGTCATGGCATTTCTTCAATCACAGCAGATGTGGCTCATTTGCAATATTCTACGCAGTCTGGGTTAGGCATTATTTCTTACTATTGGTTATCCACTTTACATGTTGGATGGCGCTAGCAGTGTTGTATGAAACTCTACAAGGTACTATTTTGTAAAGGTTGAATCTCGACCCCTCTACAATTCTGAGAACTCCTAAATGCAGATGTTGACTCATCAGATGTAAGAGATTCAATTTCACCAATGGGCATGAACTTCCAGGATATATATATATATATGTAATAATCTCAATTTTATTTCAAATTCTAATATTATATATTTTAAAATCTTAATGTATTCCAAAATCACTTTTCTAAAACTCCAGTTTCGTTCTTTTCCCGCGCTGGAGGTATATTAAATCTCTCAATTTGGCATATTTATTACTAAAAGAATATTTAATCGCTTTCATGTGCCCACAGAAAATCATGACAGCGTCTCCTTGGCACCAGACTTTTTCCCTGAGAAGCTTACGTTATTTATTAAAAATACCCAATATTCCCTTCACTTTGATCACGTGTCAATATGTTATTCCCTTATCTGAGAGAATACAGGGATTTTTCTGTTCGCTTTTTCTTGTAACTTAAACGGAGATGCACGTATACCCACAACTCTCCTATATTTTACTTAAATAGTTTGATAATAAAATAAGAAGTAGTTATTTGCTTGGCCTGTTTATTTCAATGTCTGCAACCACGAAAATCATTATTTATATATATATATATAATATATATGTGTGTGTGTGTAACATCTTGATTAAAGGTGAAATGTATATGTGTGTGTGTGTAACATCTTGATTAAAGGTGAAATGTAGAGTATCTGAGTCAAGGAGAAGACGTTTGTTGAGTCAATCTTCTTTTATTCAGTCATTCAGGATATTTCTTTATAGGTAAAGGATTCAGTTCTTATGTAGCTCCGTGACCAGAATAGAAGAGGTAACACGCGAGGCGGCATGCCGTTGCTATTTGTTTACATGTTGAAGTGAAAAAACGGCAGATAGGAATGCGCAGAACGCTTAAGTACCCAGAGAAGGGAATTTTCCCGGAACGAACTCGTGACTCGAAAAGAAAGTTGTGGTGCGCTTATTACGATAGAAGTAGAAGTAATTAAAATGAGGTGTCATTAAAAGTGATTTAAGAATTAAAGAAGTGAAAAATTAAAATATCACATATATATATATATATATATATTTTAGGTCCATCCTCTCCAGACAACTGCTGCTTTGTGGCTGTTGAACTTAGTGGCCATCTCATTTACCACCTGTTGAACTGAAACAACAATTGTAATAAAGAGAAAGAAATTAATGCAAGTGCTATTCATAGAAAAATTATACCATCTTCTTAATGATAAATGGAAATCATTTAGCTTATGAAGCTAACAGTGGTATAATTAATTTAGCTTATAATTTTTAAATCCAGTAAAATTTTAAAGCTCCAAAAACCTTAATGTCTGTTAAATTTTGAAAAGAATGATATTAGACGAATGTAGGGTAGAATTTAAAATAAGCAAAGTATATGGCGTTTCAGAAAAACATAAAGGATTTTAGCTTATCTTTTTGTACAGGTAGAGTATAAGTTTATGACCATTATTTTATTTTCCTTATTTGCAATTGCAGATTATCTTTAGCACAATGCTTTTGATGTGTCTTCATAGAAACTGGAAAGTTACTTTTATTATTTATTTTAAAACATTCTTGTCCACAGATTCATCTTACTATATTAGATATTGATTTTTTTTACCATGCAATATTTATCTGTTCAATATATGTATTATTATTTTGTAGGAAGGTCAAAACAGAATATAAAGCAAAATACAAGCCTTTTACTTCTTATGTATATGTAGATGGTGAATGGAAGAAAACATCTAGACTTATGAAGGTATATTTATTTATTTATCATTTTATGATTATGAAATAAATTTAATTATTTTTATGCATACAAATCTGAACAAGCAGTTTCTCCGAGTTCTACCATTGTGGTCATTTGCCAATCCTTTTTAGGCAGAAAAGTTTTTCTTGGCCTCAAAATATTGAAATAAATAAGTAACTTCAGATTGATTGTTGGTAAATAATTTAAAATAGCTCTTTATTATAATTAAATTTGTATGTACTTTTCATTAATTTTTATTAATAAATGTTGAAGAATCTGAAAGAAGGTGCTGTGCAAATTTCTGTGAGTTCAACATTATTCTGCATGATGCTATTTAAAGTCATGACTATTGTTTTAAAAGGCTTGTCTTAGAATAAAACAGCTTGAAAGAAAAAAAAATTGTTAAATAGTTTCATTCAAACTTATTTAAATATAAAAGCAGCATTTGCACACTTATACCATAAATTAATCATTTTTACTTTCTCGTATACAAAGAGAAAGTATTGTAATCGTCAAAAAATTCGAACTCGAGATTTTGACGAATCTCCACGTTTTAGACCTCCCCGAATCCGAAAAACACAATTTGGGAATTATGTCTGTCTGTGAATACGATAACTCGAAAACTATTAGAGTTATGGGGATGAAATTTGGTATGTGGTGTTTAAACATAATTTGTAGGTTTCTATCAAATTTTGGACAAAATCCATCAATGGGAAGTCTGTCTGTCTGTATGTCCGAAGTCATGTGAACACTATAACTTAAAAACTTGAATAGCTAGATGGATAAAATTTGGTACACAGTTTTATCGTCATGAATGTAGGTCCGTATAAAATTTTGGGCCAAATCCGTCAACTGGCTGACTGTCTGTTGGTCTGTATAATCGCATACTTGTTCAACTCCATGTGCATGCGTACTGGTAGAAATGCCTGTGGAAAGAAGGGACACTCCAAAAACTTGGCAGTTTGCCAAAAACCAATTCTGGCGGCGAGATTTTGTAAGGAAGCAAACATTTAGGGCGTCTCCTTTTACTTGCGTACTGGAAGCAATCTCTGCGCATGCGCAAGCTATTCTCCTGTTTTCTTCTCTGCATGCGGAACTCGCATTGCTATAGTTTGATAAAAAAAAAAAATATATTGCAAAGTTTTAATACATACACATCTTTTTGAATATGATTCTTCACCTCAATATTTTACTATCACTATAATCTACAATGAAAAACCTTCTGATAGTCATTGCATTCTGGTTTACAGTTGGTTCGAACTTTTTATCAACGCAGGGGGAAGGGAAATGACAAATGTTTGAAAAGTATACGAGAAGGTTTAGGGGAGGCCGCTCCCGCTGGTTTCATCTCAAATTCCCACAATTACTCCAAGGCTGAATTCTGCTGTTCAACATTATAAAGAATAAGTATTTTCTGAGGTGCACCAGGACTCTGGATACATTATGTCATGCGCTTGCAGTCATTTCAGTAGATAAAACATTTTTCAACAATCACATAGTGAAAGTTATCTTTTTGCTAGAAACGAAACAAGATGGATGAATTTTATTTTTAGGTGATTTTAAAAATGTTAATTAATAATGTTCATTTATGCTTACTTTTATTTTACTTATGCTTTTGTTTTAACTAATTTCTATTGTAAATGAATATGGAAATAATTCCTCTACGTTGCATGATCCTTTTGTTGTTGATACAGTTGTATAAATGTTATTAAATGAGGGATAAATGAATATAGAAAAAAATTACAAATTTAATTCAAACTTCAATATTTAAATGAATCTCTTTAAAAACTTGCCTACTTCAAATCAAAAATGTATTAATTAACTTATTTTATTAAGTATTGAATTATCCAAGATTTAAAAAGAATTGTCAGAAAATTAAAGCATTCAGTTATGAGAGGATTAAAGAGGAGGTGAAGAGTAGGATTAAAAGTCACAGCAATCTTATGATTAGAATGCAACAGTCACCATTGTTCAAAAATATGAATAGTTAATTGCGAAAATTGAAACTAAAAGCATTTTTCTTTTTTAAAAACAAAGTGACAATTGTTTTAATATTGTGTAAATTAAAACGTTTATATTTACTAAATAGAAAAAAAAACGAGAGTAATTTTCAAAGCATAGATGTAAATACATAGAAAGAAAAAATGTATTGCTCTAGATTTTTGGCTGATGCTTCATAAATTTTCATGTTGACTTGAATACGTGATGTCATTATCCATTGTCAAGGAAATTTTTACAATCAAATTTAAAAACAATTTTCATCAAATCAATGCATTATATTTTATGATACTATTTTGTAAATTTCATTTTAGGTACCAGAAAAGGTAGCTGTAGATCATGTTGAACCTTGGTTAGCTGAAGTTGCTGAAAGGTTACAGAAGGCTAATGAATATCGTTGGAGAGGCCATGGTCATCCCTTATATGGTGAAGAATTACCTGATAATTACAAGCAGCTCTGTGATCCTTCAGTTCGACCTAAGAGAGAACCTGTTGAAATTCAACTTGTTAAACCAAAGTATATATTTTTAATCTGCATACTTCTCTACTTTTAATGCTTTTAATAAAATTCCTCATTTACAACATTCTCTATTTTCAACATTACAAACAGTTATAATCATTTTTCCAAGCGAAGGTCTTGTAGCAAGCTATCTGTTATCATCTAAGCATTTTAAAAGTACTTGTTTGCATTGCTTTTTTGCTTAAGAAGATATAGAACTACCCATCATGTAATTATCTTGAGATCTTATAAAAGACATTTTGTTTAATTTTTAGAGCATAAAAACAATTAACAAGAAAAATAGAACAAATTTTAAAAAGGAATTAAACATTAAACTAGAACAAAAAAATATTTTAATTTATACACAATAAAATTTAAAGAGTAAAATTTAGGAAGAAATAGATAAAATGATGACAATGTTGTTTAATTTTTAGGTGTCACCAGACCACTTCAAAAAAGGGGGAGACTAAGAAAAAAGAAATCCATACTGATGTTTCAGGAGAAAAGAAGCATGAAAAGGAACCAAAAAAACAAACATTAAGTAAGCTTTTTGGATCATTATCATACTTCATGTACTTATATTTATTTTACCTTTAGATAATACCAAAAAATTTAAGTGCCTGTTAGACTGGTATTTAATTATCTACAGTAGTATTGGTGGCCTTGATTTACTATTTTATGATTTCATAATTTCAATTGTTGAAGATTCCCTCAGATTTTTAAGAACTTCTTGTTCCTGATTTTCAAATTAGTTAAAATTTTAAATTGCAAATTTATTCTTTTACATTTAAAATACTAATCATCTATATACAACATTAATTCAAGAATTAAAAAAAAAGTTGCCATAGACAGTTGCTGTTTCTGAAGGATCAATTCCACTTTCACATTCTTATTTGTAACTTCCCCTTCTTTAACTTAATAATAATTCAAACTCTCAAATTCTTTAAATAATTTCAAAAGATTGACCACCTTGCATATTATGTAAGGTACTAGAAGCAAATGAGTAATATTTTTGGTTAATTTTAGCTTAAGCTGGTTAATCAACCTAAACAGGATTATATTTTGTCACATAAGTCTTTCTTCAAAGGAATTAGAAATTGTTTTCCTGGGGCAATATTGTGACAATCTGCAGTTATATCTCTAATACTAATAAAGATGAATGTATGTCTATCTGTTGGCGGTGTACAGAACAGACCATATAACATAGAGCTACCAAATTTGGCACAGATATACTTTGGATGCTGAAGATGTGCACCTCGGGGCCGTTTTTTAAAAATTTTAATTCAAATTTAAATTATTTAAAAATTAAACCAAATTTCGTCGTTTTTTGCCAATAACTTCTGAATGAATTGATTGACAAAGAAATTTTTCATGTCATTTTAAAGAGCAAAAAATTAATTATCTTTCCAATGATACCAGTTTTATTATTGTAGAAATTTTTTTCTATTTTTTATAAATTTTTAAAGTCATCGGAACTTTAAGATCGCTGGTTGCGAGAGTAGAAATTGACGCAAGAGAGGCGGAGCGTAGCAGCTGTAATGGCCACGAGTATCTTCAAAATTATTATTGATGTAATCGCTTCAGCAGTTCATATACTAAAAATGGAACGATACAAAGAAGAGTAGCATGGCCCCTTTCCAAGGATGACACGCAAAATAGTGAAGCGTTCCACATTTTTAACACTGATCTTAGAAATGCGCTTAAGCTCCTAGCCTTAAAGAGTTAATTCTAAATGTAAAAATAGCCATAAAAATCTTTGAAAATCTCCCTAATATTAAAAATTACTTCATGTAAATTGTAAGTCCTCCAGATAAATTTTATATAAATAATTCCCCTCTTTTCAGCATTCTTTGCCCCGGTCCCCCCCCCCTTTTTTGTGCCTATACTCCATTACAACTGCTTCAAACATTCCTCCCGTTGTTACGATAGCGTATCTTTCTTCCATCATTACACCTCGAGTTCGAGCCGCGGGTGAATTTTCCTTTTGTCAGTGTCATCAAATACTTCTTCATCTTTCCTCCCTCTTTTTTGCACACCTAAAAGGAAATATTAGATTTTAATTTTTCCAATACTCTTATTTAGCTTTTTCTTATTTTATTTAATACTATTTTCTCAATAATTTTTAAACATTTTTTTTTTTTTAAGTTTTAAAATTCTCTCCTCATCTAAATTTTTCTCAAATTTTACAAAATTTTTTCCACAATGTTATTATCGGCAATTAATTAAGCCTAATAGATAGCTTTAGAATAGTTTGTTGTTTTGTTATGCACGGAATAATTATTCAAGATTTGGGTTTTTTTCTTTCATGCATTTCAATTCAATAATTTTTTTTATTTATAAATGGATGTTTTTAGTGATTGGATTTAAATGGTTATCGTGAATTTAGTTTTGCGTTTCACAAAATGTAGTCAATTCTCTCTCTTTTTTTTTTTTTTTTTTTAAAGAAAAAACTTTTTTTAGTTATTTTGAGTTTTAATATGTAAATTATTTTTATACGAGAAATTTAATTATTGTACTTCAAATTTTTCATTACTTATTATCTTTTCCATTTTTTAAAGATTATTGTCACTTAATAACACTTAAATATAAGAGATTAACTCAAAGTTCATTATATGCAAAAACATCTTGTACATTTTCGTTTTGTGTATAAAGAATTAAAATTCAGTTATACTAACTAACCTGTTCACTGTTTGTGTTTTTAAATTCATTTCTTTGTCCTTATTGCAATTATTCCTTTCAGCTTGCAAAAATTGAAATGTTGAAAATGTCAGCCTTAATTGCATTATTACTATTAATAAAAGACTGGCGACTAATATTGAATAGTTTTTACGTGACATAATGGTAAATGTAATTATAGGATATGTAGAATTTTTCATCATTAACAGGATATTTGCAGACAGCTCATTAAAAATCAAATTGCTCTTATTTAGCATTTTTTCAATTATAATCTTGATTGTTAATGGAGTGCAAAAGATTAGGTAATGTTTTATAAACATTAAGTGTTTCAGTTGTTTATACCTAATGAGAGTGTGAATTATCCAATGTGAATGGAGAATGCTGGTGTTGGATAACAAGGAAGGAAACAGAGGCAACATTTTTTCTGTAAAATACTCTGCATTAAACAATATCTTTTAATATATACATACTGTATTTTAGGATAAAACGAGAAGTTGTATAACCAACAAACTAATCAATCTAGGCCTGTGTTATTTAAAAAAGGAGAGTAAATCATCTTTAAAACAATTCATAAAGACAGAACTGGTTCTTTTTTTAAATTATGATTTGAAGTTGCTTTCCTCTACATCGATGTTTTTTTAGCTGTTATATCGTGCCACTCATGAAAAGCATCACATCCATACTTGAGGCTTCCTTTTTGTTGTTGAATGCATTTCAGGGTTATTTTAATACTATTCAATCCATTTTAACATTATTGACCTCACTTGGTTATCCTTGAAGCTCCTCACTGCCAATATTCACAGACTTGACTACTTCATCATCAGTCATTTCACACTATTCATCATCACTCACCAATTCATTGACAAAATTTGATAAAAGATGAGTGATGACATTCAGTACCACAGTAGTGTAATTGATTTGGAGTTGCAAGCTACACTAACTGTATGGCAACCTACACCCATAACCTTTGATTCCTTACAAATGGTAAGGGTCACTTAATGGAAATGAAACTGCTGAGTACATTTTCAGATTTATGATTTTTAATTAACTCAGACTCATTGTTGGTTAAAGTGTTAAAAATAAAAAATTACATTCAGAGTGCTTTAGAAACCTGACACCTTTAAACAGTGTTATTTTGTTCTGAAAAGCAAAAACTGAAAATAGTTTTATTTCATTAGGGAGACCAAAATCTGCAGAACCAGCTAAGGCCAAAGAAACTGTGAAATACAAGCGTCCTGCTACAACACCTCCAGCAAAGTCTAGTTCTCACTCACTGCCATTCAAAAAGAGAATGCCTAAACTTGAAGAAGTTGAAAAAATTCCTAAAGGTATTTGTTATATAGTAACAGTTGGTAACGGAATTTCCATATCCAAATCACTTTATATTCAAAATTCTGTAAATTTTCAGAATTTTGTTACCATTTTTGTCTATTTAATTTGTATAAAACATAAACACATTTAAACATTTTTAACATTTTTTTAATTAAAAAAATGTTTAAAAGAGTCGTCTGCATTCTTAATTTGCTCTATTAGATATGGCTATTCATGCAAATTTTCTTTTAAATGAATTGCATATTCTTAGCTTTAAATTTAAAATTGCAAAATAAATCTGAAAATCTCTTAGGTTTTCTTTCCCAAAATAAGTTTGTTGAACTTTGTTGAGATTTTTATTAACATATAATATTATTTAAAATTATACCCTCTCTAATTGAGAAATCATTACATGCAGTCATTCATACTAGACATTCATATAAATTGTGAATTTAAGATTAGTGTGTGGGAGATAGTTTTGTAAGATACTCTATAGTTAAATCTGTATACTGTGTTATTTTGTCATGCATAGTAGAATCTCCCTTAACTAGCAACAATGAGACCTCATCAGTGCTGGATATGAGATTTTCTGCATGACTGAATACATTTTCCATAACTTACCTGTTCGTGTTTTGTGATAGAAATTGCAGCATGCAAAGTTCATTGGGCATGTTTTTCAATCTATCAATAAAAATCAAATAATATCAAATATTGTACAGATTATTTAAAATTAAATTCCATAGAGGTAATTTTATAATTCAGAAAAACCAAATGGAACAACATTTTAAAAACTACATCAAATTTTACCATTCGCGTTAGCACATAAAAGTTAAACCTTTCTTAATATGATGAAATGTAACTTCATATGTCATCATGCTTATAAGATTGTTGCTGGAGTTTTAGAAATTCACTGTATATATGATAGATCTTCGTATCGTCATGTGTGGACTTAGATGAACAATGCTCGAAAAATTGTATAAAAGTCTGTCATCCTTTATCTGCTTCCTTCCATGTAACTTTCTTGGTCTGTGTGTCATCCAGGAGTGACATCAGAGGGGAAAACGGGGGTGGGGGGAAATTTTTGTATTCCGTCGGGGGGAAATTTTTGTACGAAGTATTCAACTGCAGTTGATAAATAATAATCTGGCGAAAATTTGAGACCAATTTCATTACACTCGTTGCCCTGTACAGCAGGTCATGCCACCCTGTCAGGGAGACTCCCCATCGAGCAAACTCTAGCACCATTCCTGGTGTCATCTTCGTCCTTATCCTCTACCACTCGTCATTATCTTTCTCTTTTTCTTGGTATATTTCATTTATTTTGTCTTCATAAAGAGAGTAGGGAACAGAATTGTGCACATTGAATTTGGCCTGCACCTCTTCTTCACTAACTTGTTGCAAATTTTTTTATCTTGTAGGAATAAATTTCCAATGTAAATTCGTACCTTAAAAAGTGCCATTATTTTGATATTGCTGGTTAATTTTACGCTAGTTACGAGAGATTTTGCTGTGTATATTTAGTAACTTTCATTGTAAGAACTGACATTTGAGAAAATAACAATGCTTTTATATAAAGAAAAACAGAAATATGGTGTATCACTGGTTAATGGATGATATCGGTACTTTCAGCTGTTGTTATTTTCATTGCACAACGTACTATTTTAATGCTTAAACATTTAATAAGCATTGGCATATGTTTATAGAAATTTTATCATTTACTTTCCAGTAAACTTTTTGTTGGATATTTACTTGTCCATGAAAAAAAAAAAACCTGTATATTCTGGTGTACTTTTTTTATAGCTAAAACTGCGAAGAAGCAAAAGGAGGATGCTACAAAACCAGCATCTACTTCTAAGAAAACTCAACAATCCCCTTCCCTTAGCAGTGGGGGGAAGGTCTGGCTGCAGGCCGGTCAACCAACTTCAACAACTACAGAGAAAGACGATTTCCCTGTAAAAGAGCACTCGGATGCTGTGAGGCCTTCCTCTTTGTCACCAATTCCATCAGCTTCCTTATCTAAGCAAGAACCTCAAAATGTTTCAGATAATGTTGAAACCACTAAAGGTGAATAAAATTCTGAGAAGCTTATTACATTTGTTGTCTAATGTAGCAGTAACTCGTTTATTTAAAACTTCAGCTTCTGTAAATTAATTTATTCAAACTAAGCAGTCAGTGGCCGATTAAACCCTGCAAAGGCCTATAGGCAGTACAAGCTTCGGGGTCCCTTTTCCCCTTCCCAGGTTCTAAAACAAATATTTTTTGTTTAATCTCTGTTCAAGCAGTTTAAGTAATAAATATTGAGACTAAGTAATTGTAATGAAGGTTTTATAATCCACAATTGAACTGTAAGATATTCAATTGTGGATTTAAATTTAAAAGTAATTTCTAAAAAATTTCAAAAAAAATTAAATTTTGTAACACAGCCTGAATACTCTAATACTAAGCTTGCTGTAACTGTTGTGTCAGTCAACCAACTGCAAACTGAACCACACTGGTCTGCAAGCAAATTTGAAAGCATGAAAAAAATCCCAAGAATAATGTTCTAAAATTTAAGCAGTGCTTGGTTTTATTTTGAATAAGTTCAAGTACATGGTTCTGGTAAATTAAATGAAAGCATTGAATGAAAGTATCATGAAAATAATGCAAAAATTAGGGGGTCCCCAAAGTTGTGTGGCCCATAGACAGTTGCCTATTTGGTTATCTGACACCTTATAAGCAATTTATACTCATAAGCTGCGTAGAAAAGGCTTAATACTGAATAAGTACTCATGTTTATTGACTTGTTAGTTTTTTTTGTGTGTTATTTCTGGAATGAAAATTTATATCTGATATATTTTGATGCAGGACTCGAATATCGTTATGTCAAAAGAATGGACCTAAATTAAGACATATTTTATCATATCAGTATATATCAACTATATTTTATCAGTATCAATGGCAAAAACAATAAAAGAATTTTTTTCTGAAAAGAAATAAGTAATCAACTGATAGATAGACTCGGTCCCTTCCTGTTTTTAATTTTACAGATTTTGTGCTTTTTGTATCTTTATCATGTTAGAATAATATCTTCATCTTTCAACTCAAAGTAAATTGTGCTCATTATGTCATGTAGTGTGTGCCTTTATTGATATTGGTGGACGTACTTAGTTCAATCTTGTGTGCTTTTTTTATGCTTGATGATTTAAATGGTACTATTATCATCTTTTTGTGTGTTTCTCTTTCTTATTATTAGGTAAATCGACAGGTGAAATTAAAATCTAAGAAATTGAAGGAATGGATGGACTTGCTTAAGAACGTGAAATAAAATCATTCGAATGAGTCACGGTAATGAAATATAGTTTTGAGGATGTTCAGCAGTTTGATAGATATTATGTAGAGAGGAGAGTCACTGCTAAGTACCAGTGCTTTTCTTTTATAAAGGCTGTCTCATCAAAATGAAATTCCCAGATTTCATGTTGCTTTAATCATTTCAGAAAAATGAATGAATTAATACTTTTTTTTATTCTCTGCCTTTCCTTTTCAGAATTTTAGGCATACAAGTATATTCATGTACTTTTTCAAACATTGGATGGATTTATTTATTTTGGCTGTCATGGTCAATTTAAAATTTAAATTCTGATGTGGAGTTTATCTGCAGTTCCAGTAGCATTATTTTATACTATATTTAAGCGGATGGATCTTCACCTAAATATGCTAAATTTTATAGATTTTAAAACTGGTATTGATTGTGTTTTTTTTCTTATAGTTAGTGAGCAAGAACCATTAGACGAAGTTAAAACTGCTGTGCCACATTCCTCTGTCGTTCCTTTGACCCATGTCCGAACTCCTGAAGAGGTGACCGGTGTTAAGAGTCCTGATCCTGAAAACTGGACTGTTCCAATTGAAAGCAGTGAACGCTTAGAGTGGAGTGGAGTTAATACATCTGGTATAATGTTTTCTATTTGTAAAAATTAGTTTACGAATTCAAAAAATAATAATTTTTTTCCATGTTCTTAATATAGCTTTCTGTTGTACAGAATATAATCTAATTTTCTTGCAATTATGAATTCAAAATTTCATTGAGTTTGTGATTAAATTACTTGTTATTATTGTCATTATTTTAAGATTAACATATTCTTAAGATAATAAAGTATATTATATTATTTGTGTACAAAACATTTTTTGTTCAGATAGTGGATTTTCAAAATTATAAGGAAAGAAAATTCTGACTTAAAATTATTTTGAGAAATAGCACTGTTGATGAGAGATTTTGTTATAAATATTTTTATAAAATTTAAGTTGCTTTCGTTTTGAATTATTATATGCATTATTTCTCTTAAATGCATCATATTAAATTGTTTCTCATTGTTTTCACATTGTATCTTTTCTGTGCATATAGATTCTCACTTCTCTAGGGAAAAAAACTGTTAAAAATCTAACTAATGTTCTTATTTGTATTTTTCTTTTCTCTGTTATCAGAACTGTTATGCTTATCCGACACCAGCTGCTATGTTTATGTCAGATAACTGAGACTTGCTATACTCATTTATTGTAAAATGTTAATTTTTTCAGCCATTAAAAACTTCTGGAATTAAATTTTGATTATTTATCTTTTAAGTCATGAAAATTTGAGCTTAAAAAAAATTTTTTTTTTCAGAAGCGTCTTTAAAGACAAAAACTCCTGAAGAAGTGAGTGAGAAGTTGTCAAAAATGAATATTTCTGATGAATCAGGTAAGCTTTCTTTTCCTTATTTCAGTGCTACTTTCATCTTTCAAAATCAGCCTATTTAAAGGTAGTAATATATTATTACTACCTTTTTATCATATAATGCATATTATTCCATACATTTAAAACTCATAAATAATTAGGTTTCAATGTAAATTTGATGAAATGTTAAATCTTTTTTTCCTTTTAACATTTTGTGCTCTTTCTTGAATAAATGATACCAATTCTATGAAAAAAAAAACTTTCAAATGCTTCATTTTTGTTTAACTTGAATTTATTTTAGATATAGCAAAAGTAAGTTTTAATTGTGTAAACTAAATTTCATTTATGTTTGTTTTACAACTCTCTGTACTGTGTTTCTCACATGGCCTTAATGGCAATTAAGTTGAGTAGCACTCAATTTAAATTCTGATTTTTTTAAAAGATAAATAAGGAATAGGATTCATTTTTTAATAATTTTTCATATAATTAATTGCTCAGACTTTAGTACAAAAATTTAATCAGAAAATTATTTTAGGAGGAGGATTTATTAAGCATTCACTTAACATTTATATTTGAGCAGTACTAATGAAGAAATATTAACTTGAGGTAAAGCTAAACTAATGAATCTTTTCTGACTATAATCTTAAAGCTTTTTTTGTTTCATTTAAATGTAGGTTATATTTAATATAAAAAAAATATAGAAATGGTTCAATTATCAGAAAATTTTTACTGATTAATTGAACCATACAGTGCATATTATTACATACATTCAATTATGTATTGTTTTAATTTTTTTTTCATTTGATGGTATCGAATAATTATGTTGGTAAAAACTATAATAATTGTATAACATTCTGACTTTCAAAAGTAATAAGCTGTCTAAGTTACTAATTTGTGACACACAGTCAAATGTTACTCTTTGCATATATTACTAACAAAAATGTGCATTTTGTTCTGGTATAAGAATTTAAAAAGTTTTAAGAAATGATTTTGTTATACATATTTTATTATGTAACTTGATAACTTTAATTGACTAATTTGGATTTGGAGTATTTATTGTTTATGACATTGTACATATTTTTCAATGCATTTAGGATAACCGCAAGTTAGATACGAGGGCATATCAGAAAGTAAGGCTCCTTATTTTTTCTTATTTTGAAAATTTTAAACATGCAATGAAGAAAGTGTAGCATATATGAAGGTGCATATGTACCTTATTTTCCCACATAATTGCCTTGTTTGTTAAGATATTTATTTAACGTACCAGTAAATCAATGAATCTAAACCGTGGTAGTAGAAAGATGTGTCCTAACAATGAAGCCAGTTGTTGACTGCTTGTTTAACATCATCATTTGATAGAAAATATTTTGTTGAAAGATGATTTTTAAGCTTGGGGGGGACTCAAGGGGGTCAAATCAGGAAAGTTGGAAGGGGCCAAATCAGGACTGTAAGGAGTATGCCGTGATTTGGCTCTTATACAGAATTTCCCAGTGCGAGGAATCCAAGAGATGTTGCATCCTTCTGTTGTCATGCAATAGCAGAACTCCCTGGGGAAATAATAATATATCATACTTCGATAAATAGTGAAGAGCCATTTTTTGTTTTTGCTTTATCACTGAATCAAGATCAACTACTTAACTGGAATGATCTCAAGCTCGTCCCTCTTTAGAATGCTGATCCTTTCATTTTGAAAATTAAGACACCATTCCTTGCATGTTTATAGTTATAACAAGAGTACCGCATACTGCAGTAATTCCGCGGTGGATTTCAGATGGCGGTATCTTTTGGCAGACAAAAAACGAATTACTGATCGCACTTCTTCCTTGAACCATTGCTCTGTCTGTTTGCCATTTTAAATGGATGGCAGATGTGTAAGCATTGATTGTTCTAGATAGAATAAATAATATAGGAACTCCCATGTAATACAACATTATCATCATTCAGGGTGATATAAGCAATACATTTCATGGAATAAAATAGGGAACCCTACTTTCTGATATACCCTAGTATATTGGGCTGCACTTTCTATGTGCCAGTATTATTTATTATTGTTTTATGTTTAAAAGGCATTGATTTTCGTTCTGAAATCCACAAATCATGATTGCATAAAAATATGTTCTGTTTCATCAATAAATTTACATCAAATGCATAACTTTGTTCTTCATTTCATTATTTCTATACTTTTTATAGTTTTCATAATCTTTTTGACGTCATTGCTGGTAATGAATTCTCAGATTGTTGATGCTGGCAATTAGAAATGAAATTATCACATTTTAGTGCTTAATCAATTGTAACTGTTAATTTTTTAGTTAGTTTTAAAATGTTTAAAAATCATATGTTTTTAAACTATTCTTTTAGTGCCTAATGTAGCAGAATCTCAAGAAGGTAGTAGCACTTCAAGTTCTGGAAAATTAACATCTGCTAATGTTTTAGACAGAGCTCGGAGCAGGCTTGATCAGTTTTGGGGAAAAAATAAATGATTCATAGTTTTGAATATATAAAATAAATTAATTTATTAACAATGTATGTTGAGGAATGTTGTTGACACCATTGTATATTTTTGTGTGCTGTTATCAGTATTATCTTTCTAGTGCTTTCATTTATTTTTTGTTGTGAATTTATTTAATTAAATCTGTTTGTATTCATGAGGGTGATTGCTAACTATTTTCTCAGAAGATGGTTGCTCTTGAATACAAGGATATTACTATTTATCAAGAATCATGCTTAGATGTGCACATAAAAAAACTGTGCATCATAAAAATTTGTTAAGCAGTGATAATCAACATTAAAACTTTATATAAGTCTTTAAAATAAAATTATTTAATTTTATATGTGTGTCATTGAAAAATATTTTTGAAGTTAAATGCATTTTGGGGTACTATAAAAACAATCTCTCTCTCTCTCCAAAGAAAATTATACTATAGCTTGAATTACTTAAAACAAAAAACTGACCTGATTGTCAAAAATAATTTTGGATTTTCTTTTAAAATCAGATCATCAGTAGGTGAATATTTTTTTTTTCTTCTGCCTCTTGTAGTCCACTAAAAAAATGTTACTCTTTTGTTCATTTAATGATCTGGGGTAAATAGGAGTAGAATCAGTTTTAAGTACAGTGAAACTCTCTAAGAGGCCACTTCTGCATAGCAGCCACCCCTCTTAATGGCCTCTTTTGATTGGTACAGAATTTTTTGGCCCATAATGTCAATGGCACTCCTAGGAACAGGTACTTGAACCCCTTTTAATGGCCTAGGTAGTTGCTTCTACTTCAAGGAAATACTTCCTTTCCTCTCTCTCCGACCTTGGACCTTTAACTAAGAGTAAAGGAAAGAACAAAAAATACACACACTCAAAAAACACATTGGAAATCGGATAGAAATTAATCATTCCTTTCCCAGGTTCAGGAGAAAAGGTAACTTTGGCCTCTACCAGGGTGGGGCATTCGAGAGTTCATCTATGCCTTTTAAGTGCTGATTTTGACTCTGACGAAGAAGCTAATGATATGGATTGCGACCAAATAGATAAGATTACTGCCCATTCCTCAACAGCTGCCAACAAAACGGTTAGGGATTTACTATTCCAATAAAAAAATTGAAAAAAGTTATCTTCGATGAAGCTGAAAGGTCCAAACAAACACAAATTTATCTTTTTCCAAACAAAAAAAAAAACAAAAAATTCAAATAAAGTACTTTTTCTTTAGATGATCCTTAAAATTCTCTATATCAGAAGTAATGAATTAAGGTTTGTTCAAATACATATTTTGCAATCTTCCAAACATGAAACCCCTCTAGCAAACTATTTTCCTTAAAACAGAGGGCGGCCTCTGTAGAGAGGTTTCGCTGTGTTAGCATGATATTGTTAAAAATTATTACAAAGTGGAAAATTGTCTGTTCATAATAAATTGAAATCATCTTATGTCTGCTGACATATGATGTGACAGACACACTTATCAAGTTAGCAAATTTAGAAATTGGAAAAAAGTTATTTTGGAATAAAACATAATTAATTCAAGCATCAAAAGCTACATATGATATTTTTGTATTTTAAGTAGGTTTGAGTTTTTGTATAGATTGGAAAATTTTCATAAAAAAAGTCATTTAATTGAGGTAGGGGAAGAAATTCGTCTGTCAAGAGAGTCATACTTTATGCGTCTGTTATACTTGAAACATTCTCCTAATTTTGTTTTTCATTTCTGCACAAAAATTTTATTTGTCTCTTATATTACATAAGAAATAACAAATATATATTGATGTGAGATATAATTTATGCCCAAAAAAAGTAGTTATGTGGACACTTTGTTTTACTGCATTATTTTTTCATTGTACTTCATGATCTGTTTGTCATTCCATTACTGATTCAGAAATAATACTGCCATTTCATTATATGATATTTCATGTTAATTTAAATGACATGTAAAGCCTAACTTGAAATTTGAATTAAAAATGTTAGCATAAAAAAATCATGAATGAAGACTTTCTGTATTTTGTCTTTGTGAAAAACAAAAAAGCCAAAATATTATTTTATTCTTTGTCACATATCTTTAAAAATGAGTGATTGAATTCTGAATTTTTAAAATGTAAATGTATGTTACAAACTGTTTCCAATATCCTATTATGTTATTTCATTTTCTTTGAGCAATTGCATTGTAAAAATACTTTTGTCATTGTATATGTACCAATTTTGTTATTTCAGTTCATTTTTCTAAAATAACTTAAGATTTTTATGAATTGCGTTTAAACATTATGTCACATAGATATATGAGAATACATTGAATAATTAGTATGTATAATCACATTCTGTTTATTCAATTATCTGTAATTTATGTATTATACACAAAAATTATTTCAGCCTAAAATGCCTGGTTATCATGTCTGAAAATGAATCCGTTTTAAGTTTTGGGTTCTTCCAATATCTGCTTTAATAAACCAACTTTATTGTGAGATTACTAATAAAATTTGTTATACATTTTTCATACTTTGTATATATATATATATATATATATATATATATATATATACATATATATTCTTATGTATATAAATAAAAACTGCACACCCTAAAGTGTCTTCAATTTAAAAATTCAGTTGCACATCGATAATCTGGACTAATTAAGGTTTGGCATCTACTAAATTGATTTTCATAATTTTTAAATATGACATGCCTGATATTTGGCTACCATGTAATTCAATATGAAGCTGCAAATTTAGTGGAGTCTTGCTCATAATTATTACCTTCACCAAAATACCTTTTTGGCTTAGCTTGAAACATAAAAATGAGCAATCGAATTTGTCAAAAAATTTTTAATTTCTTAAATAAATTAATATACAATTTTTAATCATTGCTTGAATTCCTTTTAAATATAAAAAATGGATTGATTGGTGATCAAATTTATAATGTTCCATATTTTTGCTTCCAGATTATCAATTCTTTACTGCAATAAAATTCTAAAAAAAATTGCCTTAAAATGTTGCCTGAAAAGAAGAGGCTTTAATGCACTTTGTTTTGTCTTAAAAAAACATGTTTTTCACTTTTTTGAAAACTTATTCACCTGGTCACTTACAGAAATGTACATTTATGTGGATATAAATTACAATTGTTTATAAATTTGAACTGATGGAAATTTAATTAATTACATTACTCCCTAACTTCTTTTGCTTTTTAATTAATTACATTTTGTGCTTTTATTATTTTTTTCATGAGTGAAATATTGATATATTCCCAACTGCGTTTTCAATATCATGTTAGTTCATCAGCCATTTTTATTTTTTGCTAAATTGTATTAATCCCTTTAGATAGGGTGAGTAATAATAAATTCTGCCATCTGGTGAAGAATAATTACTGAAAAAAAATTATTTCAATAATAGAACATAATCATTGATCTTACAAGCCATGTTATTTTATCAATTTATTTAAAGCCATGGTAATATTTTGTTTCAATACAAAATGCTGGTATCTTTATTGCAAAAAGAGTAATTTTATGCTGTATTACTCGTGATACATTCAATTATTTACCTGTGTACTTTAAAAAAGTATTTTATGCTGTAATAAGTTTGGAACGCCAATAAAAAGAAAGTAAAGCACACCAAAAATTTTCAGATTTAAGAAACTGAATATCTGTTAATTCTAAAAACAATTAGCATTCCTGTATACTTCTTTCTTTTTTGGATATACGCATGAAAAGTTGTATTATTTGGAGTGCTTTTCAGTAATTTTGAGATTTTTACCTTTTTCTTATAATTTTTCTCCTGAAGATTCATTACCTGATTTAATCATGGAATTTTCTCTTTGCACAATTAAAAAACAGTTATCTTTTATAACATGTGTGTTAGTGTGTAAAATATTATAAATATAGCGTCACTGTATTAAAATTTCTTCTTAGTTTCACTTTATTTATAAAGTCATTAATAAAGTTTGACATTTTTCTTTCTGGACCAAGTTTTTGATGAACATTTATTACTTAAAAAAATATTTATTGTGTGAAACAGCTATAGCTCAAATATTTAAATAAAGATAATTTCTCGCTTTATTTTCTAACCAAAAACACTAATTTGAAACTAATTTACTTTATTCTAACTACTGCCCTTTTTTTGTCATTGATTTTAATGTGTGTACAAAAATAAAAATTGAAATGTATTTTCTTAGAATCTTTTGGCTATGTGGCATGTTGCTAAAATATTTCCCAAGCGCATTACATAAAATACTTTAATATATTGATGATTGCACTGGGGTTCTTTGTTTAATGGTAAACCCTGTGCTTGGCAGTAGATTCCATTGCAATCATCAATAAGTAATTGTGACATGTTTCTTTTATATGCATGGCAAATGTGTATATAAAAGTTTGTATTAATGTGCAAGGCAAAATTATTTTTTACTGCTGTGTAAATACTTCATTGACTTGTTACAGTTTTATACAAATTTGTGTGCCTGTTGTAGACTTCTTTCATAAATGCAGAGCTATATTATTTAAATTAGTTCTTTTTTTCCATTAAAAGGAATAAAATTTCATTATATTAAAAGTTTTGAAAAGGAACTAGTAGGCCTTGGCAAGGCTTGATATTCTGATAATATGTAGGCAAACTTGCATAATTTTTAAGGTAATTTCTTAAAGGACAGTTTTGAGAAATGGTGTTTTGCTATTTTTCAAGGAATAAAATGGGAAGGAATAAAAATGAATTATGATGCATATTTTAACAAAAATGTTAGTACAGATTTCTGTTTTATAGAGTTAATGCTTTGTTTTAAAAATGTCTTCTCTGCATTAAATATAATTGTCAAAAATTTATATGTATTTAAAAGGTCTGTAGAATATGTGTCATAGTTGCAATAAAATTCTATTACGGATGAATATTAATTTCAATTTACTTAACATTTGTGCAGAATTTATATATTTCTTGTTCTACTGTTTTTCATTTCACTTTTACCTGTCTATCTGTTAGTTGGAACTAGAATTTTCATTGCTGTTTCCTTACAAATGAATCTTAGAAAATGAGGACAGACTTCTGGTTACCTCCACTCCCCAAAATAAATTCAAATTTCTCATTTTTATAAATTTCCTATACATTTAACTAATAAAATAATAAATAATAGTTAAAGGTACTATATCTATTATAAACTTACAGTTAGTCTCTTTATTTATTTAGTTTTTAAGATCGATAAATTGCTTGTCTTTCAAACTTAAAAATCCAACTAAGTGCATCAACTTTCTATCTTGTTACTTTAACAAAGAAAAGCCAAAAAAAAAAAAAACTTTAGTGAATGCTTTTTTTCCCCAACAATGATTTTTGGAATTCAACAAGACTGAATATAATTGATGATTTTTAGAATTCCTCAAAGATCAAATAGAAATAGATTAATTTTCAAGCTAAACATTAACCTAGTACAGGGCTTGCCATACTATTGCTTGAGAGCCGCATGTGGTTCTTTGGGTACACATAAATGGCTCTTGAAAATATATTCATTTGTTAATGAACATCTTGTGAAATTTTGAGACCCTATGGTTGATTCCCTGGATTGCATTTTAGAAGGTTCCACCGAAATGTACTGTTTTACCATTGAAAGACATTCTGTATTAGAAGCAACACTTGATCAACCACACTGTCCATTTTCTCATGCCAAAACACACGTGTTTAGTTTCAGTTCCCAATATCTTCAGACATACTGATCATTCTCGGATACGGAAACCCCACACACTTTTGGGCATGCGCAAGATGAAGTTGATTTCACTAAAATAGGGATGAAGTGAAAACTTGTGGGGGAGATGTTTGCATTTTACTTAGCAGTATATAGAAACTTATTTTTTTTTTCATTTATTGATTTACTGTAAAGTCTAACTAAAAAAAAAATTACTCCTAGTCGGACAAAGGTCATGACCCAACAAAACTAGTCTCGGGAAACAATACATATTTATGTGAGCAATCCTTTTCTAACGTGGATTTTATTAAATGCATTGGAGTGTATCTATTGATGTCATCTTGGGATCATGCCTTAAATTGAAAAGATCTTTGCAAACCAGATAAATGCAGCTTTCCCAGAAAATTCAACCTCATTGTTCAGACCGATTTAAATTAATGAGCGATTTTTAAAAAAATGAATGAAGATATAATTAATATTGTTATAATATTACTTTTTTAGGTTTTCCTTACCTGCAAATATATCTTGATAGCTCTTAAATTATTTTACAATTGTTATAAAGAGCTGTGGCTCCTTTGTCTCGAATGTTTGGCGATCCCTGATCTAATAAATGCTAGTAGGATGTGCCAAATGAATCAACGCCTTTTTTAAATTGTAAATTTTTAAGTTTCTGATGACAAGAAAATTCTTTTCAAAGGTGTATAATATCATGAACTGAGAAACGCATAATAGAAAAGGAGCCAAAATTGTTACCTCAATTCATTATTTTGATTTGACTCGCCCGAAGTGGTCCATAGCATTAGGATAAAGATAATTCAATATTCAGCTGGTATCCCGAATGGGAGGAAAGTATGTGTGTGTGTTCGCTTAATGGTTCTTTATGCACGTCCACACCGTTGGACTTGCGACGACCAAATTTGGTACAGTGATAGATTAGCACAAGAGGGAGCTACCGCCGTAAAAATTATGTTAAAATTCGAATTAGATTTTTATCTATTTAATTAAATAACGAAAATTAAGCTATTGGTAGACGTTTTTCACCAATAACTTCTGAAATACTTATGATACGAAAATTATTTTTACATCACCTTAAAGAGCAAAAAATTATCTTTCAAATGACACCAATTTAATTGTTGTACAATTTTTTCTCTGACTGTAATTGACGTTTCAAAATTCATTTTAATCTCAAATTTCAACAATGCTTTCATTGTTATAAAATAAAATTCAAACTAATTAATTGTTTCATCAAATCCTTTATTAACGTGTTGATGATGAAGCTGTTTGAGATGCATGCTCGCTCCTTGGCTGCTTTATCTCAAATTATCCTTAGTTCAAAATTCTGAGATCGCGAAACTTAGAAAAATTTTTAAAAAGTCGATGAAAAATTAAGAAAACATGGTCTGAATCAAAGATTATCGTGGATATGACGTAAAAATTTTTGAATGGCGAAAACCTCCTTTTACCACTGTTAAAGCTAAGAAAATATTGGGTTTTTTTTTTTTTTTGGTCGAGGTAGACTTCTTACTTCTACTGGTATTTCGTAGTATACATTTAACTTTTGTTTTTATTTCGTAGCTTTTAATATGCGCACTCAAATATACAATGACGTTAGTTTAAATACTACGCTATGTGAGTTTCAGTTTCACTTTATTTATAGTATTAATAGAGAGTATTTATATTTAGTTTTTATTCCCCTAACTGAGGTTAAAAGAATTCTTTTTGTTCGACCATTCTTCTTCAGCGAAATTCTTTCGATTGAGAATTTAATTGTTCTCGAGCGCCTTTGACTTTCTTTATCTGATTATTAAAAGATTTTGTTTAGAAACTTCTCAGTAACCAAGTTATACAGTATAAGTATAGTTGTAAATTGTAAAACTGTATTACTTATTTAACCATATATTGTTTAAAATAAATATTCTTTATTTAATTTTCTCGCATTTTCATTCAAACCATACTGTTATAAGGTGATAAAGGCTATATTCGAAAATTTTAATTAAACAAGAAAAGATTCAAAGATTTACATTTGTTAGGGAAAGTTGGTGACACTATTTTTAGGGAAAAAAAAACACACAAGAAGCCGGTATATGAAAAAATATGGATCCCGAGCAACGCTGGGTTTTCAGCTAGTATAGAATAATTTTTTTCAGAAAGCCAAACGTTTTGATAGGGGTTATTATTATTTAATTCTGTGTAAGCGTTTGAGTCCTATGCAGCGCGATTTCGCTGTTCGGATTTCATGTCGAAAAGAGCAGATTTGACCTTGATGTGTAAATACCGATGAATTTGACTTCTGACGAAGTATATATTACGTCCAGAACCAAACAGGCGTATAATAACTGTGAATCTATTTGAAATATTGTGCGTTCTTGAAAAGGGAGGATAAAAAATTGTGATAACCTGAAAATTTAAAATTTATGTATATAGAAATAAATTAGTTTTAATATTAGCAGCTTATGAACGATTGATTCCTTATTTTACATCTCAGTAAATAAGTATAAAGATTTTGCATTGAAGTTATATATTACGTAATTCTCCTAACGTCTGGCAGCGGGCAACGGAATCAGTTTTACAGTGTTCCGCTGATTCAATGAGAGTCTTGCACCATCACATTCATGTTTGCATAAGAAACCAGCGGGAGTGGCCTCCCCTAAACTTTCTCGTATACTTTTCAAACATTTGTCATTTCCCTTCCCCCTGCGTTGATAAAAAGTTTGAACCAACTGTAACCCAGAATGCAATGACTATCAGAAGGTTTTTCATTGTTGATTATAGTGATAATAAAATATTGAGGTGAAGAATCATATTCAAAAAGATACGTATGTATTAAAACTTCGCAATATTTATTTTTGTATCAAACTCGAGCAATGTCAGTTCCGCGTGCGGAGAAGAAAACAGGAGAATAGCTTGCGCATGCGCAGAGATTGTTTCCAGCACGCAAGTAAAACGAGACGACCTAAATGTTTGCTTCCTTACAAAACCTCGCCGCCAGAATTGGTTTTTGGCAAACTGCCAAGTTTTCGAAGTGTCTCTTCTTTGCACAGGCATTTCTACTATTGCGCATGCGTATGGAGTTGAACAAGTATGCGATTATACAGACCGACAGTCAATCAACCCTTTGACGGATTTGGCCCAAAATTTTATACGGACCTACATTCATGACGATAAAACTGTGTATAAAATTTTATCCATCTGGCTTTTCAAGTTTTTGAGTTATAGCGTTCGTATGTTATCGAACATACATACAGACAGACTTCCCGTTGACGGATTTTGTCCAAAATTTGATAAAAACCTACAAATTATGTTTAAAACCACATACCAAATTTTATCCCCGTAGCTCTAATAGTTTGCGAGTTATCGTGTTCACAGACAGACATAATTCCAAAATTATGTTTTTCGGAATCAGGGAGGTCTGAAACGTGAAGATTCGTCAAAATCTCGAGTTCGAATTTTTTGACGATTACAATACTTTCTCTTTGTATACTTCGTATCCGAGAAAGTAAAAAAGGGTTTTAATTTTTGCTATGAGAGACAGTTCCTCGTGAAGAGAGTTTTGGACAAATGAAAAAAAAAAAAAATGTTCTCAAGATTTTTCATTAGTGAAAGAAAAGTATCCGCGCCACGATGCCAAAAAGAGCACGTACCTTGATTGAGGAAGTACAGGGCGGCATAAAATAACTTTCCCTGTTTGGAGGCATCTGCAGCTAAAACCAATGAACGGAATGAAACCAAATTTCATATACAGTCTGTGGAAGACATGGGGAGATGATTTCCGCAAAGAAAAAAAAAGTACCGAAAGCCGTCGATGGGGAGATTTTGGCGCTAATGTCACGTACGCTCTATGAAATTTGCATAATCGTTACGCAAAGACATTGGACCTTTTCGCAAGTTATGAATCCTTCTAAATTCCCTAATAGTTACACTCTTTAGTGTAAAAGCAGTGGCGGTGACTCGGGGGGGGGGGGCAACCCCCCCCCAATTTTTGCGGGGAAAAAAATTTATTTTATTTTAGCAGTCCCAACCCAGGATTTATAAAAGAATTTGAATTCCGACAAGAAGTTCGGAACGGAAACAGATATTTCCGTGAGAGGTTATGAATGACAACTGAGGATACTTTGTCTGTAAGTGAGATTCAGAAAGCACAGCTGGAAGATCCTGATATAAGACTAATTCTGGAAAAGAAACTAAAGTTGGCAGATAGACCATCTCGGCAAGAAATCACTCCCGGAGAGTCCGGCAACAAAGCGATACTGGGCTCTTTGGGACTCCTTACATCTTAAGGATCTCTTTATCGTAAGTGGGAGAATGATGATGGAAGCTCATGTCGATGACGACTAATTCTCCCGAAGAGCAGAATTCAAGAAGTTCTGCAAGAGACGCATGACAGCGCAAGTGGAGGACATTTTGGAATCATGAAGACCTTGCGTAGAATTCGATAGCGATTTCATTGGGACCGTCTTCCCGCCGACGTTGAGAAATGGTGCAGAGAATGTCAAATTTGCAGAGCCCGAAAAAGACCTAAAACAGAAGACGGAAAGTCAGTGACTGGATGGACTTCAGCAGAAAAGCTTTCTGATCGAACGCCGAGATTCCCCTGTGACATCCTCTTTGGACGACCGGGTGATACGTCTTCCTCGCCGAACGAAGACTTCAATAAGTTGGAGGCACGTTTGGAAAGCGTACAGACGTCTGACAGAGAGCGAGATAAACTGTTCAAGGTACGCAAGAGGACTCATTACGACTCCGGAGCAACAGACCACCATTTCAAGAAGGGTGATCTAGTCTGGGTGTGTAACCCGAAACAGCAGAGAGGTCTAAGTCCGAAGCCACGACAGAAATGCGAAGGGCCTTATACTGTAGTCAAGAAACTGAATGATATTGTCTACAGAGTTCAGAGGTCGCCCAACGCCAAGCCAAAGTTATTCACATTAATCGGCTGGTACCATACTGGACTACCGATCATAGTTGTATATAAAGAGACTGCCGGGACGTCAGTCTTTGAAGAGGGGAGCAGTGTTACAAACATGGAAATTCGCTTCCCAGCAATGTGAGTCTTATGGTTGGGAAGAAAGTTTTACAGGGGTAAGTATGAGATGACCGACAGCAACCACGTCTGGACTCCTGACCTTGGCGACGAAATATGGGATCTCAAACGTGCTGGAATCTTCTCGATATCTCTATTAGCAGAGGAGATACGCTTGAATGTACTAGATGATTCCAAGTGACGTCAAGGCCTGCCGCGGGAGACTATATAAGGAGAGCGCTTGGATGACGGAGGGAATGTTGGTCGACTGGGATCGCCTTGGAGCGCGAACGTCTTTGGAGTTCTATCCGCTGTGCGAGCTAGTAAGCTGTTAGACGCGAGCGGTAGTAGTGTTGACCCAATGGAACGGCTATAGAGTTTCGCCTGCAGTGCGAGCTAGGAAGCTGGTGAGCTGAGCGCTATTGAAAGTGCTGTTATTGTCGTTATTAGTTATTTCCTGACTGTTTGTGTTGCTAAATATAAAAGTGCTGAACTGTTATTACCGTGAATTGTTGTCTGTTTACATTGCTAATCTGTGAAAGAACTATTGTTTCCTGTACCTGTGCTACGCGTTTTCCTGCATATTTGTGAATAAACCTTCATTCTCCATTATCCTGCGTGTTGGACTGTTTACACCATACACCCACAGAAAGACTTTTGTAACACTATATTAAATTTTAAAAAAATAGCTTTTCAGAGACACAAATTCAAATTGTTGCACTCATTTCAATAATTAAAAGAAAAATTCAATTGTGTATAAAATTCACAATTTGTAGCAATGGTTTTTTTTTTTTTTTTTTTTACTGTTAAAGAACAATATGTTTGAAGAGCTGTTGCATATAAACAAAATTCTGGAAGAATACTAATCAAAAGTTTTAAAGTAGAGGATTCATAATTTATATCAGGAACAACTATTGATCTGGTTTATTTTAACGCTTTTTATTAATGACTAGAAAATCACCCGTCATAGTTTGACGGGTGCAAATTGCCTCTTCAATCGAGAGATTTCCCTTCAAATTTGAAGTGTTTATATAGATATATATGGGAGAGAAATGTTTAACATTGATTGAAAACAAGTAAAATAAACATATGTTTTATAACAGGAAATATTTTTTTATTTACATATTATTTAAATATTTCTTTATTCAAAAAACCTATTGGTAAACAACATTCCGTGTGAAGTATTTTTCGTTGTTTAATAATTTTCCTTGTACTTCAGATGTCTTTGTGTAAATTTTAACGTGATTGGGAATCATAGACCTTGAAAGTGCAACATATAGCTGTCCATGTGAAAAGACAGGCTCATCGAGGTAAATTCCAACATGATCGAAAGTTTGCCCCTGCGATTTGTTGATAGTCATCGTGTAAGCTGGAGTTAACGGGAAGTGTCGGCGGTTGAGAACGAATGGTAGATTCACGTCACTGGTGGCTAATTTAATTCTTGGCAAGAAAACAACATCGCCACAATTTCATTCAAATACAATTTGACGTCCAAACTATATCACGCGCATGATATACCACTGACGTAATTTACCACTTTCTATTAAAAAACGGAAATTAATTTGAAATATAAGATTAATATAATTTAAAATTTCTCGGGAACTATTGATCATAGCGAGATAAATTTTATATCAATCGATAGTAAATTTTATTTCACTATTTTAGAGCTATTAAATTTGAAATTAGAACGACAATTACTCTTTTAAATTTAAAATTACTGAAATTTAGGTTATCTAACAATGAAATAATGCTGTTTAACGTCTCGCAGTGCTATGGCGTGAGTTTTATTGTCGGTGACGTCAGAGCGTTAACGGAGGATCTGGGCTATTATATTAGTAATAATTTAACTATTTAATTAATTGTCCCAAAACATTCAACAAAATCTTTCTTATTCTTCACTATTTATGAACGAAATTTGAAGTAAAAGCGTTTCAGACGATAAAGGAATTTTGTGTATTATAATTTTCTATACAAAAATAGTCTTTCATTAAAAATATTAGACATATAAGTATTTTAATCCCGAGCAACGCCGGGCATAACAGCTAGTGATAAAAGCTATAATTAAATTCAATAATTCTGATGTGGTGTTTCTAGGTTCTCATTGAAACACCGTAAAACTGACTCCGTTGCCTATGTATCGTCGTCAAGAATAGCTGTTTATCAGATAAAGCAGTCTTTTTTGAGTCATGGTCGATCGAGTGCGTGATTTTATTCAATTTTAATTATGAAAAATCCCTTTCTGAACTAGAAAATATACGTAACGCCATAAGCAAATTTGGAATGCTATTTTTCAACTTATGTTGGCATATATATGAGAGGACATCATTTGCCAAAGCATTTTCGGTAATCCGTCTTGCAATTACCTGGAATTCGCTAATTAAATCTTATCTACCAATACCAAGAGAATAATTGTCTGAAAGGTATTTCTCTAAAATTAAACATTTTTCAGAGCTCTTTTTGCGATTCTGATATTTTATTTAAAAAAACAAAATTTTCATTTAATACAGACATGGTTTGAATTAATCATCTTCAGCTGCAATAGCGATGCCAGTGATTAAAAAATAAAAACAATCTTAAATTTGTATTTGAAATCGCTAATTGGTTGATCCTCTTGAACTTCCCCCCCCTCCTTTTTCTAAATCGAGCTGTTTTTTTTTTTTTCTTCTTCAAAATTAGGCTGTAGAACAAAAACCACAGCAACTTTCGTCACATCAAGCAACATTTTTTCAAATTCATCATTTCGAATACTCATTAAGAATTTCTTTTCGTGTCCTTCATGCTAGTAATTGCACTACTCATATCAGCGCTTTCATTCTGAAGTTATTTACTGGTCATAGTTTTTTAAATCAGGATTTTATATCACATAATTAAAGATGCAGTGAATTTAAATTTCGTAATTTTTTTAAGTACTCCATTTTATTTTACTGTCATAGTGTTGCGATTTAACCACAACAAACGATCATTTTGAGATATAAATATCAAAAGTTTCAGTACCTCAATTCAGCTTTCCCATTATGTATCACAGACTGATTTTAGAGTAAAATTAGTAATTTTAGAGTAAAATTAGTATGATTTTCAAGTATTTCCAACGACTAGTCGAGACGGAAAAATATACATACAAACGATATACTGAACCAAAAAATGCAGTGGCATCAAAACTATTAGCAGAACAATTCACTACTAAATTAAGAGAATGAGAACTGCTAGGTACATATTGTAACAAAACTGTAATGTCACTTCCTTGCCATGTAAGTCTTATGGTTAGAAAGAGAGATTTACAGGATTCGTATTGGATGGAAGCCAATGGCCCCCAACATTGGCGATAAAATGAAGGTTCTAGGAAGCCAACAACTTCTAAAATAATTATCATAAAAAATATTGTATTTGCCATCTTAAAGAGCAAATGGATGATTATTTTTTTAAAGATACCAATTAAATTGCCGTATAATTTTTTTCTCAAATTTTTTCAAATTTAATTTTAAACACAATTTACAACAATGCTTTCTATTGTCGTAATTAAATTCAAACCAATTTTGTTTCAACAGATCCTTCACTCATGTGTTTTTGCCACTGTTAAATTTATGATTAAAACCATGCCTTCTTTGGATATTAATAGAAAGGAAGAATTTTTACTTCTGTTTTTATTTCCTAACATGCACACCTTTTAATATGCACGTACAGATATCGAATGACGTTAGCTTAATTACTATGCGATATTTCGTCTAAATTTCACAAATACTTAAATGATCGTAACAGGAGTGGCGCTAGTGTCTGCCCGACGGGGGGGCACGATCTCCCCGACAGGGGGGAAACAACTTGTTGTGCGGGGGTGGGAGTGTAATGAAATTGGTCTCAAATTTTCGCCAGATCTTTATCTACTAGTTCAATATCCCGTTGCGTGAACGGGATACAAAAATTTTCCCCGACGGGGGGCACAGCGTCCCCGACAGGGAACCCTGGCCCTCGGTCCCCCTTCTCTGGAGCCACCCCTGGATCCTAATCAGTGTGTAAGGTCATTCAAGGTTACTGAATCTAGCTCCTACCGAAGGGAGAGGACCTAGGGAGAAAAAACAGGAATACCACGCTGTGTTTTTCCAGATAAGCACACCAAACGCCAACAAGAAGAGAAGGGTACTTCGGGTCAAGGCAATAAAAAGCATGATATGAAGAAATTTCTACTGTCGGCGTAGCAATGATGCGGAGGGGAAAATGGAATCCCAGGGGTTGCTAGACTCTTGCCGTGTATTTCAAAGCACGGAGACAAAAAGAAGAGTGACGTCTAGCTGCTGGCCGAGGGGACGGCATGGGAGAGGGTGAGAGAAAATCAACGAAAGACGCTGCAGATAAAAACCGTTAATTAAGTTTAAAGTGTTATAAGAACTTAGAATTGAAAATATTTTTATTCCGTCAGTTCGTTTTTACCATGACTTTAACAATGGCAAAAACACGTGAGTGAAGCATCTGACGAGACAATCCAATTGGTTAGAATCTACATAATTACAACAATAGAAAGCATTGTTACAAAATGTGTTTAAAATAAATTTTGAAAATTTATTAAAAATAAAAAAAATTGTACGACAATTAAATTGGTATCATTAAAAAATTAATTGCTTGCTCTTTAAGATGGTATATAAATCATTTTCGTTCGATAACTATGTCAGAAATTATTGGAGAAAAACAGAGCAAAAGTAGTAAATTTGGCTTAATTTTCGTTATTTAATTAATTCTGAAAGTTGAAAATAGCATAGCACTTCCCTTAATGGAATGTGCAAATTCCATGTCGCTACTGTTCACCGTTTAGGAAGAGTTCTTGTGACAGACACATAAACAGACACATGTATTTTCTGCTTTATATTATAGACCAGAGGTTCCCAACCTGTAGTGTTCGTACCCCTCGGGGTACGCGAATTCAAACTCGGTAATGGCGGACATAAGTGATTAAAAAAAATTGCAGAATTTTGTTTCCCCAAGTTCGTGTTAAAAGTAAAAGTTGTGCAAGTCCTAAAGCCTACGCTCAAAATTTAAAAAAAAGAAAAACCTATTTATATAGAATATAGAAATATCTAGAAAAGATATTTGGTCTTCACCAGCCTCGATTATGCATGAATCATCAATGTCAAGTAGGGGGTACCCGAAAATAAAAAAGATTAACAAGGGGGGAAAAAAGATTAGGAATCACTGTTATAAACTAGCCGCCAACGGCGACCAGCTTTTTCACCGGGAATATAATTTCAGTTGAATCTCTTATGCATATAATTTGACATTCATGGTTCCCTTAATAGTTATTTTAAATTTTAATAGACATTTAACCCATGCTCTTTTATTGCCCTTGCACCTGTTTTGCCCATCGTTTAGAGCATGAAATCCCTAATGGAGTCAAGTCGCTGTCCGTGTCATGTAACATCTAATTGCACCCAGTCGGCGTCAACTTTCCTTTCTTATTACCCACGCAAAATTTGAATTCAATATTAAAATGGCGTGGTACACTTTACGTCCGGTAGCATGTTAAATGGATTAAAACATGCTCATAAAAAAATTTAAAACATCTTCTAGCGTACTGGTTGTATGTATTTCCTAATATACTCTAACCACTTTAAAGGACTTTATATACTGAGTTCACAGAAAAATTGATGAAATAAAAACGAAAGTAAATTCCTTAGCTTTCAACAATGAAAGAGAAACGCGCAATTAAATATTAGTTTAAACGAAGAAAACAGTTTAAATTTCATTGCAAAAATGGAAAGTTTTGATGAAAATTATGTCTAAAGATATTTTTAAAAATTTATTAAAATCAGACAAAAAATTGTACGGCAACTTAATTAATATCATTGAAAAGGTAATTTTTTGCAATTTTAGATGGCGGAAAAATAATTTTTATGCTGTAATATTTTCGTAAGTTATTCCGGAGAAACGTCAAAATTTCTCTTAATTTTTAATTAATAAAAATTTCAAAAAAGGGCTCCGAGGTGCATATTCCCACCCTCCAAAGTATGTTTGTGCCAAATTTCGCAGCTCTAGGTCTGTATCCCTGTACAGCGTCAACACACCCACGCACATTTTCCTTTATTATTAATAGAGATAAAGTTAAGCGTAAGTATTTGAATATGCAGGTTCTTGGGGGTGATTTTCGCTGTAGAGAATGAACTTGGGAAAATAATTTCAAGTTTCTGGGCATCATGATTAGGAGGTTTGATTATGAGTCAGTCAGTGAGTTGCATTCGACATTTATATATGCAACAACTTGTGGGAGTAATAATATTCAACATTGCCGATGTGTAGCGGAGTAAAAATCAATCTGAAGAGCTTGACTTTTATTCACACTTGGATGACCTGTGAGGAACTTTCCATGTTCCAGTGCCCCGAAAAAGGCTCTAGAGAAAGGAATTTGAAACTTCAGCTTTCAAGCATTAAACCCTACTATTTTTAGGAGCTCTGCCTATTCTCTTTCTTATACTCATGCACCTGCCTAATTACAGATCTGTGATCTCATCCAAAAAACAGTGGCGTAGCGACCGGGAGGCAAGGGGGTATAGACGTCCCGGGCTCCAGCTTTAGGGGGAGCCACAGAGTCCATCCTCGATAGGCACATTTGTAGGGAGAGCCTGGGTCTAAGACCTATAATCTCCGTTCCATAACATTACTTCCACAGTGACTTGACAGTAGTAATTTTGACCAAATACTGAGCAAAATAATAGTAAAATGAATTAAATTTAGTTAACAGGATTTAAGAAGAGTTTAGATAAGAGTGAAGGGGAAAAAAAGAATTGAGGAGAGGGAGAATCAATTAAGTGGGATGGTGAATAAATTAATTGAATGGAGAGAGCAATTCGAAGGTCTGGCGCAGCAGGCGGCAAGGGCCAAGAATGGGTTTAATCTTTCGGAAGGGCTTCCAGCAAAGATAAAAAGCTTTGTGGTGGATCTTCAGTAGTTTCCATTTTTTTGAGAACTTCTTGAATATTGGGTATAGCATCCATATTTTTTTGATTTATTTAAGAAGCTTCAAAACGTATGGAAGTTCATTTGGGTTAGGAATTTCCTTAATCATTTCAGCATTCAGGTTGGTAGTAAGATTTTTTGGTTTTGGTTCGTTGTTGACCTTTGGTGGCTGTTCAGTTGTTGTTGTTTTCTTTTAAAGTTGAAGCATAGAATTTTCCAGGAACTGTTTTTTCGAGTTTAGGAAATTTAGGACAGCCTCTGAAGGCGGCAGTATATGAGGTCCGTTGCAATTGGCACACTTTGGAGTAAAATTTTCTTTTTTCTACATTGGGCATACCCGTGAGTCATGTGCCTCAGCACCAGTGACGAATCCAGGGGGTGGCTATCGGGCTGCAGCCCCCCCCCCCGGCCGGGGCCGGGGATTCGGTATTTTATTTAAAATCACTACAGGTGTTTTTCCTTAATCTCCCTTTAAAAAAAGTGAAAACATTTCTTCCTGGTTTTTGACAGGCTCGAAAGTTTTCCCACTTTTGTAGTCATTCCACTCGTATTTACAGCATTGACATGGTCAAAAACATGTTTTTGCTAGTTATTTCATTGTGTTTTTTGTTAAATTATCGAAAGTATTGTAGTGTTCTTTAAGATTTTTATTGTCAGGCGAGTAAAGTCTGTAAAGTTAAAGTATTTTGATTTACATAAGCCAAAAGATTTGACATTCGTCACGAAGATACAAGATTTTTAATACCTCAGCCCTCCCCAGACCCAAATCCTGGATTCGCCACTGCTAAGCACAGATTACGCATATAACTTCCAATTTACATCCAGAACTGTGAAGTGAGAATTTCTGACAGCAAAAACACAGCCCGATTTTTTCCCCCGTACTTTTCTACATAAATAATATAGTAGTCCATAGTGGTTAACTTGTAAATATCTTGAATGTTTTGAGTGGATGGACTTGAAAAATATTTAAGGGTTATGCCATTTTTAAAGTAAAACGTGATGAGGTAGCATAAAAACAATGCCATACCCCTGTCGCCATTGATTACGACTGGGAAAAAAAAAAAAATCAGATTATTTTCGGGCGCCGCTTACTTTTACTACGACACTGGCCCTGGTGACAAAACGTTAATGCATTTATGTCACTTTCTAAATTCAAATGCGATACTCTGGGCGCCATTTATACAGACTAATTCACTGGAAGTGGGTGGAAAAATCATATTATGACCCAGGCACCACTTATCCTTGCAACACCAGTGTCAAAAATTTAACTTTAATGAAAAAGCGAAAACTGCGCAAAATTCATTTGCGTGTTAGATATGTCACTTTTTAAAACAAATTCTGAAAAACAGGAGAAAAAAATTAAACCATGCTATTTACATTTGCAAAGCCGCTGATGACGACAGAGGGAAAACTCAACTTATGGGCCAGGCGCCACTTATTCTCGCTACGCCAATGTAAGACGAGAGCTATTGCGCCGCGTGACACTTTTCACTAAGTTCTTCATATATTCCTCGGGACTCAAAAGGTTAAATAACACCTAATTCAATCAATCAAAAAGTTGAGAGATCGTTTAGATAACATACATAAAAACATAAAGATTTGTTTCGATAAATCGACTTGTTGAAGACTGAAATTAATTCACATACGAAAAAATAGAATAATCTGAAAATCTACAAGAGGAGAAAAATACACACAAAACGTAGTGAATGCTTTTTTTTTTTTTGCTACTTTGTATTCAATGCTCATGCAACACACATGCGATGAAAAGGTATTGCTTGTATTTTAAGCTATGCACGATTTTGAATATTTTGTTCAGATTAGTTTAGTTATATTAACGCCCCGCTTTGAAGCAACTCGAGGGTTATTTTGGGACGGATCTCGTAATTTTGAACCGCGATCAGATGACGTGGACGACACCTGAGCTGGCGCCTCCCTCTCCAAACTTCCTCACCACAGCAGCGGGCGAACATTTGACCCACTTCAGATTTAACGTGCACCACGTGTCTAATTTGGTAGCCCTGAACAACGTTTTGATCGATTTTTGCATTATGCATGACGCAATTTACAGATAGCATACCAGATTATAAAAATTATCATGTTAAAAGAATCGTATAGATGGAGGGAGCCAAGAAGAAAATATTTTTGCGTTTATTTCAAGTTTTTAAAGCTAAAATTCGGCGAATGACACATGGAGGCGCGAAAGATAAATACTATGAATGGGCACCATTTTACTCTCGCTTCACCACTAATTTCCTGGACCTTTGTGATTTGCCGAAAAACAGAAAGATCAGTGGAGTAGCGACCAGGGGGCAAGGGGAGTATAGACGCTCCTACCGCCTGTCTTAGGGGACGCCATGGAATGAAAACGTTACTGCTTCTATGGCACTTTTTAAAGCAAAATATGATGAGGGGGTTGATCACCATATGAAATTCCATTCTCCAGGCGCTATTTACGCTTTCTAAGCCATTGATGAGGACTAGGGCAAAAAAATCATTATGACCCGGGGGTCACTTACCCTCACAACGCCACTGGCCACAGTAACAACACATTCGTGCGTTTATGTCACTTTCTAACGCCAAATACTATCTGGGGGCAAAAAATACCATCTTCCACGAGCCGTTCACACAAGCTAAATTGCTAATGATGATTGGGGGGAAGGCCACTGACAAAGCACTAGGAAAAACTCTTTTTTTGTGCTGTATGCCCAAATGTTTGAATATGTAACTGAGTCAAACAGACTTTGAAATTATGAAAATAATTGAAATTATTCAATTTTTATATCACTTAAAAGAAGTCAAAGGAACATTTGGCAGCTTAGGTTTCCTTTAATGTTTTTTAACTTCAGGAAAACGATCTTTTAATAAGAGTCGTGAAGGAAAAGATTTCCTAAAGCGAAAATTTGGAGCATAAAATTATTTCTGTATAGTAATAAATGTATAGTAGTAACTGAAGAACAAAGTTAATGATCCTTTTGATGAAAGAAATAGTCCATAGTTAACATACACTTCTGGATGAGAAAAAGGGAGGAAAATAAATAAATCCACAAAATTTACACTCCTCTTGCCTCTGTTTTGTACCCTAAATACTATTTTCCAAATTCAAACCACAATCAGTATCGCTATAAACATGCCACCATTCATATTTGGGTTTAAAACCATAAAATAAAACGTAAAAAAATCGAGTTGTGGCACTTCTGCAGATTGATGCCTGGGGCATTGATACCACCCTTTTCCGTTTCTCACCATGCATGGATGAGAATTTCTAAAAAATAAATATTTTGATCTGTTAAAACTGCTAATTTTTGTGAATTTCTTTTTTAATATACAGAGAGTTATAAATATTTTCATTGGCCCTTTAATTTATTTTATAAGTTACTTTAGTTTTTCAAAAGCATGTTTGTAACTACGGAACACAAAACGTCTGAAGAAAAAATTTAATTTAGTTATATTTACATTCTGTTTTGAAGCAACAGGAGAGCTATTTTGGGATGGATCTCATAATTTTGAAAAGTGGTCACATGTTGAGGATGACACCCGAGCTGGCATCTCACTCTCCAAGCTTCCACACCACACCAAATAAAGAAAAAAAAGTGCAAAGTTACTTCTATTAAATCTTGACAAGTACTCTAAGCTTTTTCTGCACAATCGCAATTGCTGCTGTATATGATTTTTATAACGAGTCTCTTTCGGTTTCGAGTTTATGTTGAATGAGATTACTAAAATTTCGTTTTAATTTGCTTTATGTTTTTCATATAGCTTTGTTAGAATTAGCTTTGTGTTCAAATAGTTGTTGACATTATATAAAACATTTTCCAATGATAAAAATTAATGGAAATAATTTTTAAGGTGAGTGACTGAAACTCTTGTAGTTTTAAAATTGTGATCGAAAATTTTTAATGTGAATCAACATTATAATTAAATTTTTCAACACTTTTATTTTCTTATATTATATAATGAATTTTAAAATTCTAGTATTAATGCTTATAATTTACATGTACTTTTTAAAACAATTTCATTTCATTAAATAAATAAAAAAATTAATTTCCTTTATATATTTGGCATTAATAATTAAAATGTTATTTAAATAATATTTAACAAAAGCTATCAGTGGGAAATTTTACTCGTTTTTAATTAAGAAACTTAAAATGGACATATTCTTACTTAATACTTCCAATATAGAAAAATTGATGTATGAATAATTAATGAATTCATATATATCTTAGTAAATGATCCCATCACTTAGTTTAGCCCTATCTATTATTAAAAAATTGAGCCCAAATTAAAATGGACAGTTTTTTTTTTTTTAAACTTCAATTAGGAACAAAGAGCTGGAAACAGGGGAATGCCCCAGCTGTTCCAGGATGTGTCTTGTCGCTTTACCTCTTACACTAACGTTAGTACAATAACACAAGCTAATACATAATGAAAATTAGTAACATTCAAAAGAATTATTATACTGAACTACCATTATTCACTAAAAGAACAAGATTATAACATTTACTATGCATATTCTACATTAGTTACAAAAGTGAATTGATTAGAAGCCAGCTGTTTTCCATTTCATCTTGTTAATGTTTTACAATTTTTTTAGTATGAAGTAATTAATAAAAATAATAATAAATAAAAACTTGGACATTTGTTCAAAATCAAAATTTGTTCATCTAAGAGATTCAATTTTACTAATAGATATTTAGAAATTCATTATATTTTTGGAATTGCAAAATATGATTTCCGATTTAGATTGAAGAGAGTCAAATTTTTATTTAAGTATATTACTAGGTAAAGTTATAATTCTTTAGATATATTGCACAATTACATGAAAATTCTTTTAATCGTCTGAAAATCCCAATAAGATTTTCACATCAAAATTACAATTTTTTACTACTTTTCATGTTTTTTTTAATGTTTCAATATTAGTTTATTTTTTCAAAATATTCCTTATCAAAAATAACTAAAAACTGTTAATTTCAAATTTTTTTTAAAAGTATTGTTCAGATTTATAAATTTCCTGCATTGAATGTAGCTTACTGAACACCTAAAATATTAATTCTATTACTCATTCCCCTCTCCATTGCCATAGGGATATTATACTATCATAATACTGTTTTAATATTATAAATATATTTTCTGACCACATTGCCTTACTTCTATAACTAATAACATGATGAACTAAAAAAATATCAGTTAAATTTGTTAAAAAAAAAAGAAAAAAATGGTTGGTATGAAAATTAGATTTAAGAGATGATCAACTAAAAGTCTAATTTTTGTATTTAAAGAAAGTTAAATGGGGTGACATTAAACACCCAGGTAAAATCAAGTTTTCATTCAGTTTTAAAACTTAAAAATATTAAGATAAGTTAAATATCTCAAATTGCGTATGATAGAAAATAAGAAAAGCAAGTTAAATATCTAATTAAGCGTGATAGAATACAAGCAAATTCAAAATAATATTTTACAACTTCTTTTTAATGCCTAGATAAGTTATTCCTTAGTTAGGAACTAAATCTGTAGTTATTCATTCACAATTTTATGAATACATTTTTTGCTCTGTATCAGCACTGAAAAATTCTGAAGACTAACAATAGCAGCGTGAAAAAGCCCAGCTAAAAAAAAATAATGCAAAAAAAGCAAATGCTAACTGTACACAACATGAAAAACGAGACATTTCTCAGACCAAAATTTAAGGTAAAGACAGTTCGTAAGGTTTCTGCTTTCTGGCTGCCAAGTCGATTTTTAAAACAAACGAATGTGGAAAACATTAGTTCCGCAGAAACTTGCTCCTCTAGATTGAGTGAACAACATTATTTACAATACACTTAGTAACTTCAATAAAATTTAGTGAATATAAAGAAAGGTTTTAAAATTAATAATTTGAATTAATGCAGCTCATAAATTATAATTTAACAAAAAATAATATTTTAATATTTTTGTTATTTTAAATTTATGTTGAGGTAAGGCTCGGTCCTCTTCGCGTCAATTCTCAATAGAAGAATTGTGCATTCTGGGAAAAAGTCAAGATGGCGGCACCCATCTTGAAATGGAAGCGGGTAAATAATACAACAGGACAAGCTCCTAGACCTCGACATGGACATCGTGCTGTTGCAATCAAAGATCTTATGATCATATTTGGTGGCGGTAATGAAGGAATCGTGGATGAACTTCATGTTTTTAACACAAGTAAGTAAATAGTTTGTCCTGGCCGCTGGATGTCAGTATGGTTCTCCCACGAATGTCATGTAAATATTCGAAGATCTCTCATTTCCCTTATGGTTAAACAACATAATATTATTACTACTGTCAAGAACTTTCGTGACCCTTGATTTAAATCTCCAATGAAGTCATTAAAATAATGAAATTAAATCTTAAAACCCAAAAACCGCCATCTATTGTTTCAAGATGGCGGCGCCCTGAGTACGTCGTGACAAATGATAAACAAAGCTAAATAAGCCTTTCTTTTGGCTTTATTAGCTATATAGGACCTTGTGTAGGAAAATATTTGAAGAGGTCTTTAAGTAAAGGTTTATAATCTGAGTTTGCATACCTTATCTCAATAAATAGTAAGACTTGGACTAGCGTCTGCCGTTTAAGTGTCATATATATTGCCGCATCTGGCCGCCATACTCTCAAAGCAGAGATTATTAAATTATGTAAAAATTATTAAATATTTTTCACATTTTAAACTGGCGCTTTTTTTTCTTTATGTAATTTTTTTTCTAAAAATCATTAAATTATAGAATGTACTTTCTTAAAATAATTTGTTTTCTTCCGATAGGTTCTAATTATCGTTATGACAAAGTTCAGATATTATTTCTTTTTAACCCTATAACTTTGTTATGCGGTAAATTTAGGAAGGTTTTAATTTGAGAAAATGAAAAGTTACTAATGCTCTATAAAAAGTGGGAAAAACGAATTGTGTGAGCCAAATTACAATGATCTTCTAAGGCATACTATGAAAATATATTTAGATTATCAAAATATTGTTTCTCATTATGTTCAAACAGATTTGCATACCTTCTTTTAAATGTTAATATCTTTTAAATAAATAAAATTTTTTTTAACCTTCAGTTTTTTAATTCAACTATATTAAGTATCAATTTTTTTAAAATTTTTCTAAATTGAAATTTAGTGTTAATTAAATTTTTATGTATGTAGGTATGCCAAGAAATTTCTTTTAGAATTTTTTTCATGTGCCAGTGTGATATGGTTTAGGGTATAGAGTTGGTGACTTCCACAAAAGTGCTTGAGTAGCAAATCGAAAATTTTAAAGTCTTAAAGTTACTGGAGCATCGTCTTGTCTGCCAGCCTGATATTTGGGAGAAGGTGTAAATCTACATTTAAAAAAAAAAGTAGAATTCCTCCCTTCTCTAATCATTTTTGTAATTTGATTTGGTATTTTAATGTGCAGTAATAGTTTATCAAATAATCTATTGAAACATTTTGGTTTTGGAAGTCTCGTGTTTGTCTGTAGATGTGTAATTGCTGAGACTAATTTCATTTTGACAATCTTGGGCTGTAATTTGAATACAATATATATGAAAGAGGATTTTTAAATTTATCACCTGTAAACGAAATATGTAAAATCAACTTCCTCATGAAAGCATATGTGCTCGAAAATTTGTGTTGATGTATACTAATCTGTAATCCACGAGTATTTTATTTTTTTTTTTCTTTTTCATTCTGTGTTTTGCAGAGTTCAAATTTAATTAGTTGCAGTAATAGGTACCTCACTTTCCTCCAATTTTTTCCATGAAAAGTTGTTCTTGGTTCACTGCTAATTTTGCGAAAATAAGCAGGGAAGGTGCAAGTTGGGACAAGTCTAGGGTCAAAATTTTTTGTCTGAATCCAAAGATTATATAGAGGTGTCTTCCAAAAAGCCTTAAACTATGATAAAACTGACCTCATTTGGGATAAATGTGCCAAAATGGACATTTATTGCACAAGAGGAAAAGGCACTGCCAGTATATTAAGCCTATGAAAAATAGTCTTAACTTTTTTGTTGAGTGGTGATGCTAGAGGTGATTGTAAAGTGAAGCCCTTACTGGTGTACCATCAGTGTACTTAGTGTTTAGCAACTGGATATTAATTTTACGTGAATTTGTAATTGCTTTTAGTATTAAACACTATATTTATTCTCTGCAAAATTTGTTTTTGGTATGAATTTTGGAGTGTATAACAAAATAATTGGATTTACTTTGATTCATATGGAAATAATTACCTCAGTTTTCACTGGTTTCAGATTTTGTCGATTGTTTTGGGGCGACTTATCGACAAAAACGAGGTATTACTGTATTTTTACTTTAGAATGAAGCTGCAATAAACTTCCTTCAAAACATGTTACTTATATTTCACTGAATTTTAAGCTGGATTTTTTAAAATTATATTTATGACATAAATTATTTCAAAAATTGTTGGATCAGTATGCAATCACCATTGGAGTTGTGGAATTGGAATACTTTTTGAAAGACATCTTGTTTTACAGATTTGACCTTATAGGTTCGAAGGAGGCTTGTGGGGAATGGCAAACTGCATTTGAACACATTCCAACATGAACTGCGAATCCCTTTGTGTTTGCTTAAAAACTGTTAGGAGTTAGTTTGCAAACTATTATGTCAAACCAAAAACCTTGTCCACACCTGCAAATCAACTACTGGCAAGCATTTCGTGTACCATCCTGCTTCCAAGTGTATGCATGCCGTAAGAACAGAAATATAAACAGCCTTTTGGTTGTGTATTGGATTCTATAGTTTAAATTAATCAGTTAATTAAAATGCAAAATCCCGCACATGCAGCATTTGTAAATATATATTTAGAAAAAATTGCAAAATTTAGAAATTTTAAAGGAAATTTTTATACAAATGTCTTGAGTTCTTTAAGCTGACATTTGTGAATAATTTCTTTAATCAATATCCAAGATAGAGAATTTTAAATGTGTAGAATGGGGACTTAAAAGATTAAATATAAAATTTGTTTTTAAATTTAATTTGAAGATTAAAATTTTAGAAAAAATTAGTACGTCAATTTTTTAAAATACTTAATAGATATCCTAATTTGTTAATAGTAATAATCTGTTTTAAAACATAATTATTAGGATGTTGCTTTATTCGTTCAGTTTCTCTGTCACAATGAAATTTAATGCTCATCTAAAAAATTGTATTATAAATATGTTACTTATAGTATCATTTACTTGTATTAAGACAATCAAAACTTATCTTTTTCTTATTCTGAAATGTAAAATATTCTTAAAATCCTATGTTTTGTATACTAAACCAAGTATTATGTTTCAGCTAGTAACCAGTGGTTTTCACCACCCGTTAAGGGCGATGTGCCTCCTGGTTGTGCTGCATATGGATTTGTTTGTGATGGCACAAGACTCCTTGTGTTTGGTGGCATGGTTGAGTATGGAAAGTATTCTAATGAACTCTATGAACTTGCTGCTAGCAAATGGGAATGGAAAAGACTTAAACCTCGATCACCTAAAAACCAGCAACCCCCATGCCCGAGGCTTGGACACAGTTTCACTCTCATTGGGAATAAAGTTTATCTGTTTGGAGGTCTGGCTAATGACAGTGATGACCCCAAAAATAACATCCCAAGGTAAAATGTAGATTATGTGCTATTTTCAAATAATTTTTACGTACTGGTCTTATAAATGTAATCAAGAAAATGTTCACCCTTGAACTTTCTTGTATAGTTCTGCAATATGGCATGTTTTGTGTTTAGCTTCTTCATGTAATGAAGAGAATCAAATATGTATTTTGGAACAGTACCTCATCTGTTGACTAATTGGGTCCAAAATTTTATTCAGATCTATGATTCTGGTGTCCAGACTACATACGAAATTTCCTTTATCTTACTTGTTTAATTTTTGAGTTAGCATGTTCTCATGTGTGCAGATGGATAGACAGACTTTCATTGACAAGTTTCATCCTAAATTTGATAATGATTTACAATTGTAATATATAAATCTTGTTCAAAATTTCATCAATCTGTCTTGTTTTGAGTTATGATGCTCACATACAGGCTTTTTTTAAAGAAAAATCTTGAAGTTGAATTTTTTTACCATAGCGGTATTTTCTCTTTGTATATTTCATATATTCAAGCTGGCTAGATTTTTTTTAGCTACCATCTTGTTCCTTGGCAATGTCTGGATCCTTGACACCTGTACTTGGAAAGTAGATTTCAACCCAATTTTTTTTTATTTTAGTATATTTCTGAGAAAATAAGAAATTAAAAAATATATTTTTAATGACAATAAGTTGAATAGAAATTTTTATTAGCCATACAAAGTACATTTTCCAATCTTAATATAAATAAAAGTCATTGTGGGTTTGTATGTATGTTTGTATTATGTTCCACATCTCCTCCTAAACCACATCACTGATTTCAACCAAACTTTGCACACTTATTAATTAAGACAAGGGTAAGATTACTGTCAACTTTTTAAAGCACTAAAGTTAATTAAACAGTCAGTTAATTAAAAAGTAACCGAAACCGTTTTTCGGCTGTAAGTTCGGAGCAAATTATCCCCCGAAAATTATTTTTATACCATTTTAAAGTTCAAAATTTTACCTTTTTAATGATATCAGTTTTATATCTGTGACATTTTTCCTTCAATTTGTATTAATTTTTCAAAATTAAAAAAAAATTGACACACAGACTATTTTAAAATAAATCAAATTTAATGATACTAGAATTGATACTGATGCGTTGCTAGGCAACGGTGTAATTACTTTGCCATTATTTTTTCTGTTTATTTTTTTTCAAATATCGTTTGGCAATGTTTTCATTGGTTCTTAAAGAATTCTAAAGCTTATTTTATTAGATTAAAAAATCACTGCAGTTCATATCACCTGCATTTTTACCTGCGTTTCCGAAGAAATAATAAATTCTTAATAATATATTAAATGAGAAAGTGTGTGTGTCTGTTACGCTTTGACGGCCAAATTACACGTGGAATAACTTATTTTGAATGTCAAACATCACGTGATCATAAAGAAAGCCGCGATTATGTGATCTTTCAGAGAAAATAAACAAATAATTTATTAATGGAATAATAAATGTAATTACTCAACTCGACGCTTGATTTTCATTTTTCGAGTTTGCAGTATATTTAATTTTAGTAATTTATACTTCTCCATATCAGATTTTATTCAAGAAGCTGTCGATAAATTGACGCCGGAACAGAAATCTATTGATAGATAGAATATAGCTGCAATAGTTTTTAGATTAAAATTTAGAAACTAAAGTTTATTATAACTAAAGGAAAATATGCGAATATATAATATTTTGTTTTATGTATTCTGTTGAAAAGTAGAAGCGCATGACATATAGCATGGTGGATGTTATATTACACAGATTGTAAGCACCTAATGATACCATTGAGTACAATGATGTAATTTACAGTAACGGAGAATATATGAAGAATAGAGAATGATTGTTGAATTAGTAATTTTGGCACTGATTAATGAAAGTTTAAGTCAGATACATAAAAAAAAATATATGTTACAAGTAACGTCATATCCTGTAGAGTTCTTGAACTCCTTAGAATTGTCAGGGGTACCTTCCGACAAGCTGATATTAAAAGTCGGTGTGCCAGTACTATTGATACATAACCTCGATGTACCGAGATTGCGCACGGTTACAAATTGCACACCTAGGTCCAAACGTTGTGAGAATGTTTTAAAATGAGAGAGTGTTTTAATTTCACGCATTCCGATAATACCGAAGGATTTGCCATCCAATTTCAAAAGGTAGGCTCAGGGCCAGACACTCAAAGGGACAGGCGTACATTTGGAAAACCATATTTTTTCCATAGGCAACATATGTGGCGTGTTCACGTGTGTCCAGACCACTAAACCTCTACATTCGTGCAAAAAACGTAAAACAAAAAAAACGTAGTATACAAAAGTGTGTTATCATAGATAAAGAAATTACCTAACTATAACAGCAAACTCTCCTGTTAGTCGTCCAATAATGTATTATCAACCGTCAAAACTTTTAATTTTCCCTTTCAACACGTAACGAAACATTTACATTCGTGAATTTAAAAAATTTAATACTTCAAATTCTTGGCGCACGAAGTTGCGGGTTACAGATAGTAAGATATAAAAAAAAAATGGTTTAGATGGTGAATGAGTTTCAATATAGATTTAGAACTAAAAGATAGCCAAAGATTGAAACATAGATAACATTTATTTAGCGAAATGTCATAATCTTAAAGTTCGGTTGCCACTCATTCTTTTGTTACCAATTAATAAAATTATTATATATAATTTAAATAATTATTTTATTACCAAATTAAAATAATCTATACTTATAAAAGGCAATGTTTGTGTGTGTGCGTGTCTGTGTGCGATGCCCAGACGAATCTATCGCACTTACAACCTTGAAATTTGACACACAGGTAGTCGTAATGGTGACTGAATGCACCTCGAAGTCGAAATTTTAAAATTTAATCTAGAAAATTTTTTATTTAATGATTTGTGTTGTTTTGGTTGATTTTTCGCACTAATTTCTCAATAGAATAGTTTCGAATAAGTTTATGACAAAAATATATACACCATCGGAAAGAGCATGCGATTTCCGTTCTAATGAAGTTAGTTTTGAATTTCTAACGTAATTTACTGAATTTTGAAAAATTTTCTAAAAATAGTCGGTTAAGCTTAAAAAACTTTGCTTGGAATTTCAATTTCTCGCATCCACCGTTCTAATTTTGTTATCAATTTGAAATTTGTTGAAGTAATAAACATAACATTTCTCCATGATTTAACACAAGAATGGTTAAAATTGAACAGTTGGTTGAATTTTAATTATTTTTTTTCTGAAGTGTTAAAAAATTTTCGCAAATTTTTCAAAATTCTCTTGACGGTTCTTCAATCAGTTCTAATCAAGGTCACGTGCATTTCGTCGAAATCGCATGACGACATAACCTCTTTGCTTCGCGTTGACAGATAATTCTTTTAATTTGTTCGTTTTTATACTGTTTGACAGTCGAGTATACGGCTGATATGAAAAAAAAAATAGAATTTGGAAGCCCTTCTAGGAGGGTGCCATTTTTTTTTTTGTCTTGTCCGAATCAAATTGGCTATAGGTCTAGACCAATAATGACAATTTTTCCTCCTTTTTTGATTACGGATCGAAAAGAACTTTGGAATGAATAGGGGATAATAGCCTTTGGAGCTGAAAATCCCAAAAAACCCTTTTTCAAATCAAATCAAATGGCTGATATCTTTAGTTAGAGAAGACTAGAAAAAATGAAATATAATTTCAAGGAGCTATTTACATAATATAGCTTTAAAGTTTAAATCTGAAGTGAAAGATTTAATCTCTCTTTTTCTTTTCTTCTTTGATTCATTTTGGATATATTTAAATACTATAGAAATTATGTTTGTCTGTATCTTTCGAGGCGTATTGTTCCATTTGAAATCGTTTAAGATTTCATTCGGTTTTTATTCTTTAACATTTTACCTGGCTTATAGGAATCAATCTTTTAAATCCTAAAAAAAAACTTTTTCGAAAATATCGGTTTATTTTTTACTCTGTACTGTCAAATGTCATTATCATGAAGAAAAATAAGCAGGAAAACCAATAATTTGTATCTTTTGTTTTAATTTTGATTTCAAAACTTTTTCGTGTCATTGTGGGCATTTTTTTTTTTTTTCCATTTTGTTAAAGTCCTGATTCCATGGGCAACGCCGTGCGCGTACTGCTATTATCATATAATCTGAAATCCTGTCATCTGGCATTATTTGAAAAACTAAATGAACAAATTTTAAAATGTAATTTTTTCCAGTTAATGCATATCTGTTGCATTATTCTCTGAATATCTAATAAAATTTCTATTGTTATGCAAAATATTTTAAAGTGAATCTGAAATTTATTGAAAAATATGTTTTTACCTGTTGATGCCACTGCATTTGAAAAATTCTTTATTTTCATGAAGAAAGAAAGATCCAGTCAACTAATATTGTGTTTTTTGATGTTATCTAGATTGGTATAATATTCTTGACAATCCTTTCTCTGTTTTTTAAATTCTTCATTTAGTAGGTAGTTGTATTTTAGCAGAATTGAAACGTTCTAATGTGATATAAAATATTGAGGATCTTTAAAGGATGGCTTGTTTATAAATTATGTACTGTGTCTAGAGACTGATTTTATATGTATATATGTTCCCTCTAAGATTAATCTATTGTATATTGTTTTTAACAATTAAGACGGAAAACAGAAGGATTTCTCAGTTGCTCCAATCCTTTTGCTGAGCAACATCCTAGAAATTCAGTAACAAAAAACAGTGCTTTTTTTTGTAGAAATGTGATGTTAACTATTTTTCAAATGTAATTTGTTCATAGTAAATGTTTTGATGAAGTATTAACCTTACAAACTTTATTATATTTAGTGATTGATATATTTTAGTACAATATTGCATTCATGGTTAAACTTCTCATGTAAAATTTTTGTATTCCACAGAAGTAATGAATTCTGGCGTAAAATTTTATTTTTATATGTATTTATTTGTAATTTAGATATTTAAATGACTTGTATACATTGGAGTTGCGTGGCACTTCGATGATGTGGGATATGCCCCATTACAATGGGCAGCCACCACCTCCCCGAGAATCTCACACTGCAGTTGCATATACAGGGAAAAATGACAAGCATGCTCGTCTGATCGTGTATGGAGGAATGAGTGGATGTCGGCTTGGAGATTTGTGGCAGTTAGATATTGGTAAGGTTTAGTCATTTTTAATTTCTCTTTTTTTTTCATACTAATTAAATTCATATGCACTTAAAGATCTGTGAACTGCTCTTTTAAATTTCAAAGAGGCTTCTCTAAATATATGACTCCATGGGAGGGGGTGTAATTAATTTCACTTATTAATATGTACTGATCTTTTATAAATGCTGCCATCATTAATTATGTAATCTGTTAGCAAATCAAACGTTTTTAAAGTCATTTATAATTTTCAAATATGTTTACACTTTTTTATGTAGCATTAAATAAGATAAACTTTAATTAAACTTGGTACTTATATATTTAAAATCGGGAAGTCTTGTATGTATTTTTAGTTTTTGTTCTTCGTCTTTTGAAATTTAGTTTTTGTTCAGTTGCTGTTTTGTGTAATTGTGAGTGTTATATTCCATTGTATATCATGATACCAATTAGTTTGATTCAAAGTGTAGTATGGAAGTTTGAAGATGAGGATGCTGACTTGGGTATCTGGACCTCGAGTCATCTGGCCAATGTTCAAAATTACAAGGTCCTTCCCCAAATAGCCCTCACGTTGCTTCTAAACGGGGCATTAACATAATTGAACTATTTTGATTCAATTATTCCAAGCCTGTAACTTTTGGTAGTTTTGTTTATCTAACATGAATGTGAATTGCTAGTGTCAGATAATGGGAAAATAATTTTTTTTGTTTAATATCTGTGTACCATATATTAGAGTTAATATCTTTCATTATATATGCTATTTCAAAATTTTAAAAAGTTATATAAAAAGCAAACTAATCATCTGAGCATACTTTAATAATAAAAAAAAATTGACGGGAGGCTGTCTCTGCGAAACGGTCGTTGGGATTGAGGGGCGTAGACTTACTTACCTTACTCAACTGTAACTAAAGTAGCTCTATGTGACTATTAGTCTAGTGTGACTGTGTCTATCTATGTAAAATTCTTCGTGGTTGTCACCAACTTTGAAACTTGACTGTCACTAAACCGTAATTACAAATTCTACAATTATTTTTGCAATTTTCAATGTCTACCTTTCTTTTTTAAATGAAACTAAAACCAACTCTCTATGTTATTTGGTATGTTATTTGGTACCATTAGACCACTATGGAGAGACGCAAGTCTACATCAAAAATTAAACCAGTAAAATGGATCCACAAAGATAAAAGTTATGTTTTTTTTAAAGTTTGTGTTAATGAATTGCTTCTGCAGATCTAGGTATTCTAGCTGCTATTTCAAGCCATATTATAGAAAGCATCACATCCGTATATGATAGTTCCTCTTGTTCAGTGTTTTTGAAGGCTGCTTCAGTAGTGTATTTAGTCCATCTTTATAGGTTATTTTAGCATCAGTAATCTCATCTGGCTGTTCTTCAAGCTTTTCTTTCTCATTATTTGTAAGCTGAACTATTTCGTTGTCTGTCTCTTCACACTGTTCATCAGCACTCATCCATTCATGAAATAATCCATTGAAGCATCCTAATATCCAGGAATCCAGTCGTATAGAAAAATACCAATGAATTTTTGTCCGATTAAAACACAAGAATATGGGAAAAAATGTTAAATTCTTGACAAGGACATTCACCGCCTTAGTGATATAATCTTCCTGAGTTACCAGAAACTCTACAATTGTGCAGCCATCTGGTTGTTGCATATCCACCGTACATATAATAAAGCAGTCGGTTCACCTAATGATAGTAAAATCTGCTGAGTTTTTGTTTTCTTTGTGATTTGTGATAATTTGGAAAGAATGTTAGATAATGAGACTTAGCTGTACACCAGTTCATTAGTAAAAGGTAAAATGGGCTGAAGCTCTTGCCAAAAGTTTCAGTAGATATAATTAGCATTCAAAGTGCAAAAGATGAGGTAGTAGTTTTGCCAATTGAAAAATTTTTTAGGTAACTAATTATTTGAAACTTTTTGCCTGTAATGAAATTTAAAACATTCATTTGTGATGTTCTGTATCAGAAATGAATTTGTGAAACCTATCTAGATATTATTGCCACTAATTCAATGTTTCATGAATAAATAAATTTATATGCATTAGTACTTGCTCTTTACAATACAGATTAATTTTACTGACTGTTAGATAGCAAAATAAAAGTTGCATGATAAGCAAGTTCTGTTATTTATCTTGAACACCTCAATTCAATTTGGTGATTTAAAAATAAATATATTTTTAGAAGTTTTGATGTAAGAAAATATTGTGAATATATTTTTCCAAATATAAAATTATCAAAGCGAATGACTGTGTTTGCTTTAGAAAATGAATGCATGAATGGAAAAGACAAATTGCTTAAAAGAGCTAATCAATGGAATGTGTCATGTGGCGAACCATGTTGCTGCCATGATTCTTGGGATGGTTTTAGTAGGTGACCCCGCTTTCCTCCAGTTAACTAATTAATTATTCTAACTATTAAGCATTTGCTAAGAAATTTATTACTTAAAGCATTGTGTCACTATTTTTGATGGGCATGAAGAGTATCATTTTTCATTTGTATCTTTCCTTAATGATAGAAAACTATATCGGGTGACTAAAAATGCTTCATATCCAAAATGAACATTAGTTGTACGTGTAATCATCATTTTAATTCATTAAAATTTTCTTCTCTTACTTTAGAAACTATGACTTGGTCTAAACCAATTGTCCAAGGACTCTCGCCACTGCCGAGAAGTTTACACTCTGCTACATTGATTGGACATCGAATGTTAGTTTTTGGTGGATGGGTTCCATTAGTTATGGATGACAATAAAGCTGCAACACATGAAAAAGAGTGGAAATGCACTAATACGTTAGCCTCTCTCAATTTAGGTAATACAGTTTTATATAGATTAATGTCCTTGTTTTTTTCTGATATTGTCTTCAATAATAAGGCAACTGTTTCAATGACTGATTGTTAAACTTGGTATTTTATAAATACCATGGATCATTATTACTGATATCTGAATTTTTTTCACCCATATTATTTTTTTATTGAATATTTATGAATTATTTGTTACATGCAGTGGCGGCTTGTCAGCTCAGAAACGAGAAGTGCTGCAAAAGTTGTATAAACGTAAGTTGTAGGAAATTTTGTGCTGATTATTTTGGCATATAATGATGATACACTAAAAATTGATGTTTTTGAGTTATAAGCAAAAAACTGGGAAAAACTTCATGTTTGTTTGGCTTTAACTAAAATTTCAACAAAAATTTTTGATGCCAAACCTCAGATTTGTTTGTTATCAGCACCCCAAAAAACATAAAAGAGCAAAAAATTACAACTCCTCCACAATTTGATTTTAAAAAACTTCTTAATGACTGGACTACTGAGAAAAAGCAATAAAACACCAAATGAGGAAATCGCTCCAAGCGAGAGCTGGGGAAAATGCAGCTCCAAATTCATGTAATTTTTTAGTGGAGAAACAGGGTTCGTACGCGTCCTTAAATGTTCTTACTTTTACATTTAGTCCTTACAAATCCTTTTTTTTATGCCCCATTTTTAAAGAGTCCTTGAAAGTCCTTACTTTTTGCCACCCCAGCTAGAGCAAAATACATGCAGTATTTAGAAAGTGAAAGATCCAAAGTAAAGACTGAAACAAAACAACTGAAACGAAAAGCTCTAGGAGGAAATAGATTTTTTTTTAAAACAAAAGAAAATATTCCAAACCAAATACACCAAACAAATGGGGAAGCAAATGATTTAGCTAATGAGGCTGAAAAGTCAAAGGACATAAATTTATTTATTCAATCGCATGGACTAAGAAAAACAATTATTGAAAAGAAATTAAAATAAATACTTTGGGTGTAAAATTGAATGAAAAAAGTTTGGAATTAAAAGATATTTAATTTGATTACCAGTTTCATGGTTTTTTTCATCAATTTATTAACTCATATTTTTAAGAATTTTTGTTGTGTTAAATTTGTAATGTATCTTCTATCTATGTTTTATATTATACTTTATCATCTAATAGGGTGAATTTGCGAAAATGAGACATTTTATTTAAAAATGCGTGTAACAATTCGTTAAGTTTATTCAATTTAGAGGTCCTTATTTTTTGGTTTTGTAAGTCCTTAAAAGTCCTTGATTCTCTTTTAAGGAAATGTGTATGAACCCTGAAAAAGGGTTGCTTTTTCTCCCGTCTGAGCGCTCTCTGTGGTGATCAGTGTGCAAATAGGAGGGGGCGAAACTTTCTGCTTTGGTCTGCTTCTCTCTTAATTCCTGGTTGATTTTCAATCTTCTTTTCACATTTTTTATTGCTTTTTTTGCCATTTTTGTTGATTGTTGAACTCTCAAAGTAGAAAAGTAAGCCAATTAGAATAAAAACGAAAATACAAGATTTTAAAATAATTTCCGGGGGAGGGGGGACTGCAGCTCTTGTGGAAGAGCCGCCACTGGTTAAATGCAACATATGGGTATGTATAGCAATTATGGAAGCAATGAATTTCATTTTCATACATGAAAGTCAACGGTTATGAGTTGCTCGCAAAAATGTTGCTTCCCCAAAACTTGTTACTTGCAAAAAAAATTGTTACAGAATTCAGAACTGGGGAAAGTAAATATCTGAAGTTTTGAGCAAAGTAATTGTTCTCAAAAGAAAATAAAAACATATGCAGACACACAACTTGTTTTTATACAGTTTATAAAGTTCTATATAAGCTTAACAGAAAAACTAATTGTTAAGCAGAGTGCTTTTTTCCCTCCCTTTTTATCAGCAAGTAGATAAATTACTATGCACAAGTTCCAAATTTTATTTATCTTTGAATGATATGAAAATTAAAAGTGTTTATTAGGATTCTCCCAAACACATGTTGAACTCGGAGCTAATTTGGTGCTGGTTTACTTTGGATCTAAAAATGTACACTTCATCGTTTCAAAATTTTAATTAACTAGAAAAGAAATAATTCAGGTAACTGTGTTTAGTTTTTGTTCTGTCAATGTTCGATTTAATTTGGCAATTAGCAGTCTTTGAAGTCTGAACTGACATACCAAAGCTGAAAACTTCATCTGTATTTCCTGATTAATGTTTGATTATGTATATTATCCTTACATTTTCTATTGAAGTGTGTTAGTGCATTTTAAGTCATTTAAAACTTTGGAGGTTCCCCCCCCCGGGGGGGGGGGGTGTTTAATATGGGGGTGGGGGGAGCGGTTGGCACCTATTCTGTATTCGGCCCTTTTGCCAAATAGTAAGCAGGTATTCGGCCGAATATATTTAGGATAAAAATTTTTTTAATGTGCTTTTAAATACACATTTAACAAAGAATATTGCAGAATTACAGTTCAGTACATTTATTATCAAAAAATCTCGTAACGTTTACCCAATTTTAAGTTGCATAGGTGTATTTATTAAAATTACATATAATTTATCATTGCAAAGCCTGAAATTATTATGCAAGAACAATAATTTTTCAGCATTTTCAGGAGCAAGTCAGTTTTGTTTGGTTTCATACACGTACAATATCAACTAGGGATGTAGCGAATCTTAAGTATGAAGCCTATTTGGCCCTTTCCTGACTATTCTGTTTGGCCAAGTGCTAAATAGATATTCAACAGGATAAAATGTTGTTTTAAATGTATTTAATAAAGAATATTGCAGAATTACATTCCGGTGCATTTATTATTTTAAAAAAACTAACATTTATCCAATTTTAAGTTGCATAGTATGTAAGAGTTTGTAATAATGTTGCATATCATTAATAAGTCTTTGCCATATGGTTTCATATATACAGTGCACTCCCGATTATCCGGGTTAATCACCGGGAGGGATCACACGGACAATAGAAAAACACGGATAATCCAAAAACTCCTTTTTATTAAAGAAAAAAATCAACATCAGTACAAAAATATACAAATTACTTACATTTGCATGATGTATAACATCAAACTAGAAATTTTCCTTTGAATATTTGCTGCTTTAAAAAATCTGTAATGAGTCTTTGCTTCTGCTGTTTGTTCATCTCTTGTCGTATATCGACACATATTTTACGAACCGCAGTAATGTCACCGTAATCAAATCCTCTTTGTCCCATATAATCTAACAAAGTTTCCACAGATTGTAGAGCTGCAGAATGAGAAATTGTATTTCCCTCATTTAGTACATCTTCTACATCAGGACTAGCTGATTCTCCATTATCAAGTTTTTGAAGGATTTCTAATTTTTGTTTAACATTTAAAACGTTTTGTTTTCGATTCACATCACTCATTTTTACCAGTAAAAAATTTCACACTACTAACTGACGGTAAACATGACGCCAAAACTAAGGGAGCATGTGCGAAAGTGAAAGAAGACGAAGAAGTTAAAGAATGAGGTGTCGGGGAGAAGCGTGTTCGTACCAGAATGAGCTAGCAGGATGTGGATGATTCATTTCTCAGAAAATTAGGGGTTGAACCGGTAGAGATTGCACGTGGAGGAAGAGAAAAAAATCTATTCTTTAGCCTCCGCCGTCACAGCTCACTAGTTTCACGGAATGAATCTCTCGATCGAACATCAACATCGATTTTACGTGCATGATAAGCGTGAAAATGTTTCTCTTTAAATTTTTTTGTGAGTCCGGAATGAGCACGGATAATCCACAAACCGGATAATCCGCGCACGGATAATCCACAAACCGGATAATCCGCGCACGGATAATCGAGAGTATACTGTATTACCATCTTCAGAAAATAAATGGTCATTATATATTACTTGCAGGTTCTGAAAGATATTTTCTTGCTTCATTTGCAAACCTTTGAAATTTTTTCGGGTTTTTTTCCACCAATTAAGTGGAAACGCAGTCCTACCTATTAGAAGTTCTTTATCAAAATAGAAATTTATTTTTAGTAATTTTAATTTATCCATTTAATTTTCTTCTCTGTTTGTTATGTTCTGCAATGATGACTCTTTTATTTCTTTGAAGCAATCCCAAAATGAAGGGAGTTTCTCATTTCTTATTATTGGAATTAAGGTATTTAAAATATTACAAATATAAATATATTAACATTTTTTAAAATATACATATAATAAAAACTGAATTTTTTAAACTTAAATTTTTTCATTTAAAATTTGAAAAATATTTGCAATGAAAAGTGAAATGTTTTTAAAAATTTGGTATTCGACCTGAAATGTGGCCGAATATTTGATTATTCGGCCAAGTCGCTATTCGTTACATCCCTAGTTTGAATCTTCAGTTTTGGTTTGATTTATAAAATACAGTAATTTTTAAAAAATATTTAATTGGATAGTTTTATTTCAAAATCATTATTACAACACAATAACTATTTTACATGATTTGCAAATTCTAAATTTTATGCAGAAATAAAATATCAATTTAAGAATGAATGTAAAAGAATTTTTTTGAATTTTTATTGGAGATCTAACAAATGGACTGATGATGCTATAAACTCTATATTTTATAAAATTTTGTAATAAATTCCAAATTATCAAATGCTTTGAATAATTTTTAAGTAATTTTGATAATTTTTTCTATTGCTTTAACAATTTCATTTACTTTTAAACCCTAAAGCAGTTAAAATGGAAGATGGTGGAAATCTTTAAGTGATGAATTCTTATTCGTAGTAAACAACTTGAATGTGCATGGTGAATAAGTGTACTGGCAGATCAGGAAGCTGTTGAATCACCCAGAATTATATTTAAAATTGTTTGAGTTGTTTGAAATGAAATAACTTGTAACAAGCAAACTTGTTAGTAACTTAAATAGGTCTCTTGATTAATAATCTAACAGGTTAATTTCAGTTCTACAAGTAAAATTGAAATTAATGTTTGAGTGTACTATCTCAATGAGGGCTAGTTTAAATAAAGTTTAATGTATTATTGCGTTTTGTAACACATTATTAATAATAAGACTGATCATTACCAAATAGTTTACACACATGAAGACATACCATTTCCATTGACTTGTTATAATTAATGACTTTAGTTATAAATTGACATGATTTCTTTAAAAACAGAAACTATGACTTGGGAACCCCTTGCCATGGATGGTTTTGAAGATGCTGTTCCACGAGCTCGTGCAGGCCATTGTTCTGTTGCAATTAATAATAGATTATATATCTGGAGTGGAAGAGATGGTTACCGGAAAGCGTGGAATAACCAGGTGGTGTATATCTGTCGCCTTTATTTCTTGCAATGAACATAAAAGAAAAAAAATTGAACTAAAGAGCATTATTATTTTAAGTTAAAATCTCACTCTCTTTTTCTTTCTTTTTTAAAAATTATTCTACAATATACATTTGCATTCAGTTCCATGTTAATTTAAACCACTGCTAAAAATTTTACTTCTGAAATTGTTGTTGCTAAGAGACCAAGAAGAATTTATGAAATGTGCATGATAGCAAAAGAAATTTTTGTACAAGTTTTTCCTTCAAAGTTCAAGGAGGGAAGGATGTTTAAAAGTTTTTCTTTTTTAGTGAGCAAAATACAGTCGAACCTCGATATAGCGAACCCGGGATATAACGAAACCTCGGTTACAGCAAACCTTTTACATGGTCCCAACTGAAGCCCTATGTTAATAATGTATTTTCATACGTTTACAACGAACAGCAAACGCTAGAGACTCGGTTACAGCAAACTGAAAATTTCTAAAACTTCAAACTTTTACTTGCCCAAAGGGACATTCTTTACTAATTGTGCAGAAATCAACCCAACTTCTACAAGAGTAAACTCTGAAATACTCTGGTCCAGAGACCACATTCCTCGCCTATTTTACCTTTGTTAGAGTCCCTGCTAGCCCCATATGTGGGACAAAGGAACAATAGGCAAGGCTCTTTACAGTTTCTGTCTCCGCTCCTCCCCCCGGTGGACACCTGGCCTGGTGTCAACCAGGGAAGGGGGGGACTTTCTGGTCAGCTGGGGAAGTGAGTGAGGAAGATATCATGGCATTAGTAAATGAAAAAAACAACTCTATTGTAGATTCGTCTTCAGATATCGAGGAAGAACAAGACGAACCAGGTCCTTCATTTGCAGATGCAAAAGCAGCTACAAACGTTTTGAACAATTTTTTTGCCACAGAAAACATCTACGAACATGTTGTGGACCTGTTTAAAATAGTGGATAAACAAATTGACGAGTTGTATATAAAATCGAAAACTTTTCAACCAAAAATAACATCTTTTTTCAATGTAGTGGATTAGCAAATAAGTGAAAAAAGATAAATGTTTAGTTTGTTTATTATTGAGTATATTTTTTAATACTTTATTTGTCCCTAATTACCAATGAAAATATTATGTTATTGAAAAGTTTATTATAGAAGCAGTTGGAACTTTTTTTTTTGTAAATACGAATACAGCGAACCTCGGTTAAAACGAACTTCTGAGTCGATCTGTTGAGGGTTCGTTATAATGGGGTTTGACTGTACATTCAAAATAATTGTTGGATATGATGTTGAAATGTCACATGTAGTTTATTCATGTTTTAATGTTTCGTTGTCTTACTGAAGGTTTGCTGTAAAGACTTATGGTTCTTGGAGACTGATAAACCTCCAGCACCGTCAAGAGTTCAATTAATTCGAGCATCCACAAATTCATTAGAAGTTCATTGGACTCCTCTTCCAATAGGTTGCTATATTTTATTATTATATTTTTTTAACCAAATTGTTTTTAACTCCTTTAAAAATAACTTGTATGTGTATGTTTAAAGAAATTAGGATGAGAAATTAAATCAGCAGTTAATATGTCTTTGAACCATGTCAGTTTTATGTGATTTAGTCATTAATGCTAATGCATTTAGTTAGATTAATGCTGTTTCTTTCTCCATCTTATTTTTTTAGGCATAATTTTTCTACTAAGTTGTTTATGATTACTGTAGTGTTCTTTTGTTTTTCTTATGGTTTCCTATCCTTAATTTCATTGAGCTTGATAATAAATAAAATTACTAGGAAATATGACAGAACATAATCTTAATGACTAAACTTGTTTATAATTGTTCTAGAAGAAATATATCTAAGAGGTAATGTTAACCAGAATTATAATTTATGAAATGAAGTTTATTTGGCATTTTTTCATAAAATGTAATTTATCTTTTTGTTAGGAGTAGGAATTTTTACAGGGGGAAAAAGAAAACATGCAAATGTGAAAACAATCCAAAAAGTTAATGAGAAACTATGATTTATTGCTTTTATAAAGTGTCCTTATCTAAACATCTTGTACTTTTTCAAAATTTAGAATATATTTCAAGCTTGATTAGAAAGTATATAAAAATGAATATTCAGTTTTGTTGCATAAAATAGCAATTATTTATTATGAAGAAGGTATATTTTATTTTAGTTGAAGAAGGTATATTTTATTTTAGTTGAAGAAGGTATATTTTATTTTAGAAGATCTGATAATTATTAATGTTTTAGCTGATTCATATGTTCTTCAAATTCAAAAATATGACATGCCCCCAAGTTCACCACAGATGACAGGAGCTAGTGCTCAGCCACAGATGCCTGCCTCACCGATAGCTTCTTCAGCTCAAGCTCCAGTTCTGCCACTAAGTGCACCATCTACATTCTCTTCTCAGAGTTTAATCTCCCCATCAGTTGCAAAGGTTGAACCTACAGCAGTTCAGTCACCAGGTAAATTCTTACCTTATTGTTATAAAAAATATTTTAAGAGTTCAATTAATATGATACTGTGTTTATTATTTGCATCGTGAAATAAATTTGGATGCAAAAGTTTATTTCTTTATCAAAAAGAGGGTACGTTTTGGGTACAGCTTTGATAAATGGCATCACTGGCGATATTTCGTTATTTGGCGACTTTTTTATTGCGTAAACCATGATACGATGTTTGGCTATGCAAAAAAAAAAACGGTCGCCATGTTTGTTTACGCAATAAAAAAGTCGCCAAATAACAAAATATTGCCAGTGATGCCGTATATCAAAGCTGTTCCATGTTTTGTGTAATTTTAAATTTATTCTTTCAGGCATTTTAATGAAACATGAGAAAAGTAAACTTTGAATATTAAAAAATATATCTGTAACATCTAGAGTTAAGAAAGTTCAATTCCATTTTCCCTGCATTGTAGTTTTACTTACTGACTGATTTTCAGATTTCTGAATGAGGATTTCAAGAAGATATTTATGAAATTTATTCTTATTGAACTATATTAAACACGTGCATTAGTTCAGCTTTTTGCTCGTCCCATTTTTTACTTTATAATGTAAACTGTAAATGAGAATTTTTCTTTTGTACATAATTTTAAGTCTTGATTCTTACAAAGATTTACTTAGTGCGTAAAATTGATACATGTCCACTCTGGGTGTAATTTAGATAACTTTATATTGGTGTGGTGTTGAAGTTTAAAGAGCGGAGTGCCTATTCATATACAATTTTTATGATCTGGTCATAATAGGGAATTATTAGAATTGTTTTCATCTCGGCTCCAAAAATAGAATACAGTTTAATAAATGAAATCAATCTCTCCTATTCATTCGTTAGTTTGTAGCAGCTGTAGATGAAAAATCTCTAATCCATATTGGATTCTGCATTTGTCCATTGGAGATTTTTATAATAATTTAGAATTCATTTCATTTAAGTTACACCTAATTTTAAATTAATTAAATGCTCTGTAAAATTTTTAGTATTTTAATAGAAATTTATTTATAAAAATTTATATGTATTTTTAAAACAGTAATTTAATTTTTGTAGCTCAAACTCAAACCCTTGTTCGTTTGTCAATGAATCCTGTGAATACTGTGGCATCAGCGGGAAAAGGTAATAATCTTTCTTGATACTCATCTCATTATACGTAAATTTATGCATTTTTAGTTCTAAATTCATTGTTAGGAATAGTATAAATTCTTTTCTCTTTGCTTGAAGTTACTCTGTTTCAAGATATTTGTTATATAGATGTTCTTTTTCTTCCCAAGCTGGAACTGTCACTGTTGTTCATTCAAGAAATCAAACTAATGTGCCTGCCCAACAAATAAGAGTTGTCTCCCAAACCCCTGGTGGAACACATGTAGTTCGTCCTTTGTCCACTAATGTGGTATGTTAAAATGTATTATTTATATATTGCTGCTGTATAGTAAATATTTAATCTTGGAATTTAAAAGATTGAAAACCATATTGTAGAAACAAATTTGCTCATTTTTTAAAATATTTTATGCCAAAAGCTGAACGATGTAGAAATGCTACACCGTCTATCTGTAATTAATTTCACTTTTTCATTTAATTTCTAAATTCATAAAATTGTCTATAATATTGATGAAACATTTTCTGTAACCATTTCTATGTCCCAAAATCTTGGGTACTTTTGCAATATCTTAAAATTTTAGAAAACATGCAGAAGTCGGTTTGAATCAAGTTGGATTTATAAAAAATGTATCAGTTTGAGGAATTCGGATAAATTGTTATAAGTATCTTTTTACTGCATTTGAAGTTACCAGAGTTAATAATGCTTTTGTTTTTCCATTCTACTTTTTAAAAGTAATCTTGCTGATTGAATGTTCAGCCTTATGAGTTTTATTTACCATTGTGATCAATGAAAAGTATTTTTTTTATCTTAAAAGTGCATTGAATTGTTTCGACACTGTTTGCACTTATAATATTTTCTCGTTTTTTGAAGTAGTCATTTCTGATCTATTTGATTTCATTTTCTAAATTATTTGTTTTATGCATGCATCTACTTTTTTTAATGTGTTAATTAAAATATGACAAATTGATGCAAATGCATCTTTAAATAATGTTTTTTTAAAAATAAATTTGATAAAATGTAGTTGACTTAGTTTTATTATTTTTATGAAGATAGCTTACGAATAGTCCAATATTGTAATCATAACTTTTTATCGAATACTTCAAAACAACATGCTTCTGGCTTAAGTTATCACTAGGGGGAGGACCCTTTTAAAATTACTGATCCAGTATCTCCCCTCCACTGACATTATCTTCTACAATTTTATTTGACAAATATTCGATAACAAAATCAATTTTTATTTGTTTCTTTCTGTAATATTTTAAACATGGTATTAAATATTTATTGATACTTTTGAACTATTATAACCTTTTTTTTATTTCATATATATTTATGTTATTTAGGTATCTGCACCTTCCACTACACCTGCTACAACCATGAGTGGTATGGCAGCATTAGCTGCTGCTGCAGCAGCTACGCAGAAAATCACTACAAGTGTGACCTCTAGTGTTAGCAGCATTCGGGTTGTTACTCCTTCCTCTCTGATTAGTTCACAAGGAATTAAACTTGGCTCTGTTACAGGTAAAATTTGTGCTTTTCTTTAAATTTTAATTGTAAGTTTAGATAAAAGGTATCATATTGTTCAGGTTACTAGTGCTAGTTAGGATGAGGTTCTTTGGCCATTGTTCCTGGAATATCGAGTACAGTAATCCCATTAAAAATATAAAAAGACTTAACACTATTGAATTGCATGTTATCAACCTTCTCATTTGATCTATATATATGGAGAGAGGGCACTTGATAATTTTAACAGTTCATGCTGGCCAATTTCAGATTACCAGATTTCTGGCTTTTCGCTGATAACAATATGACTTGCCTCATAAAAGATGTAATAGTGAGTACAGTTACTGTTCAGATATTAAACTGTAATGTGAAATACAAGTCTTAAAATTATTTAATAAAAATAACTATAGCAGTAACTTCCAGCAGATGGTATTAATGCCACTAAATGCAATTTATCCTGAATGAAATATTTTCTCTGAAATAAGGTGGCTTGGCTAATGGTTCACTTTAGTTTCTCTTTTTTCTATTATACTGGGTATTCACTCTACATGTGGCCCAATGGCTAATTTCTAAACCATTAGAGATAGGCATGTATTATCAGTTGGGGGAAAATGCTATAAATGACATACAAAATTGTATTTTAGGCTTTTTGAGTACATAAATAATGTATGGCTGAAGAAATTGCAAAATCTAAATTTTTATCCAGTCCCCCGGTCCTATTGGTTATATTTAGTAAAATATCTGAGACACTAACATTTTGAACAAATAAAGTTCCGCTCTTTTGTGGATACTCTTTATATATCAAAAGAACAATAGCCAGATTTTTCCCTCTGTCTTTGTACTCGGCATGTTCAGTAACAAAAATTTTTCTCGTCCTTCATTTCCGCGTGTGCTGTTGACAATTTAAATGTTGGCACATTGTAATCATCCAATGATCTTATCTGACTAACTACACCACTAAAAGTCCTAAGCCTATTTATGATCCCACTCTTTTCAGTGTTTATCTAATATGTTCCTGTATAATCATTAATAGGCTTGTTATAATTAAAATATATTGAATTAAAATAAAATTATTCTTTTTAATATTTTTTTGTGACAGTTGCAGTTTCTCTTATGTTGTTCCCATTTAAATTCATTTTAATTAATTTAGGGGTAACCGGCCAAACTGTGAGAATGAGTGCTCCTACAACTTTGTTGAAAACACCAGGACAAATAACCACCCAAGGTGGGAAACAAATTATTGTTCATAAAGCCCCAGGGGGCGGAAATCAACCACAGATTGTGACTTTGGTCAAAACAAGTCAGGGTGTCACAGTTGCTACAGTAAGTAACATTATTGTTATAAATTTTCTGTGCAGGATTACTCTTATGTGGAGTTCAAAAATGTAAATAATTTGATGTATAATTTTTAATTGTTTAAAAAATGTATTGAGTTTTTTAAAAAATTATCATTTCTAATGGATTCATTAATGTAAGTTGTATTTATTTTAACACGTTTTGGGCTGGTCGTGTAAAATTGTCTTTTCTGTAATAAATAGATGGCAAATGCAGCCCAAATTGTGTTAATTAACAAAATGATACAGCCGAAAAACATTTGAAAGATATCAAAGGATTGTTTGTGCTATAATTGGCAAATTTGCTTTTCTTCATGGTGAAGAAAATGTTATTATGAGTATTAATTTTTTTTGGAGGGGGGGGGGATAACAATTTAATTATTTCCAACTATTAAACTAACAAATTGGTAAGCAAACCTTATATTAAAAAATTTTATGTATCATGTTTAATTAAATCTAGTTTATTTGAAACTATTATATTATTAATACAGATTAACTGAAGATCCATATTTTCAATAAAGAAATCCCTTGATTTTGTTTTTAGGAAGTTTGGCTTCTGAAACTGCTCTTAATGCTGTATTTAACATTGATAGATGTATTTTGTTTGGTTATTTTAATTAGAAAATGGCTTTTGTTATTGTCAAATATTGGATTTGTTTCTTTAACTTCTTAATTTTATTAGGTACCTAAAATGAGTATTGTTCAGGGTAAAAATACTGCTCTTCAAGCTCAACAGGTATGTTCTTTTAATTTATTGTATGGATTTATTATGTTCTTAATTTTTATTATTAAAGTTATTCCATATCTCTAATATCTTTCTTGATTTGAATGCAACTACAAGGATATAATTATGTTGATTAACAAATTTTATATGAAGATATGCAAATTGGCATGATAAATAGTTTTTTATGGATGCGAATTCAACAAAGATTAAACAATGTTTTTCTTAAAACATCACAAATTTTATTTCATGGTACTAGAAGTAAATTTTTGTGTTTTTAGGCAAAAGGAGGCATTCCTCAGGGAGCAACTATTGTGAAATTAGTCACAACTCAAGCCAACTCTGCTGGAGCCAAACCAGGAGGGAGTGTTATCACACCTTTGCCAAATACAAATCAACCGACTGTTCTTGGAATACAATCTGTTTCACCTCAAGTAAGAAACTTTTATTAAATGTTCCCAAAACTGAAGAATTTACATTATAAATAAATCATTTGATTGTATTTTGTGTTTGATTTCCAGTAAGATCAATTCAAGTAATTTGAGAACTTTTATTGTTCTTTATGTTATTCAATTTTATTAGTTTTAAGCTCTACAAAATAGACTATACTTTTGATAAATTATACAAAATCATCAGGAAAAATATTCAAATTTTTATTACAATTTTTAATCAAACTTGCGTTAAATTTCAGAATGTGTTGCAGCCCAAAGTTATGACCACCATTTTGAGAACTTTGCCTACAAATATAATAAGTGTTGCTAAGCCCTCTGTAGCTGGTGGCTCTGGTACCAGTACTGTTTCAACGTCATCTTCATCGCCCAAACAAGCCTATGTTATTGCTGCTCCTGGTGCAGGAAAGCAAGGAGCTCAAGCAAAGATAATATCCTCAGTACCTAAATTAACAGTTTCTCCAAGTTCGTTAATTGTTTCCTCAGCTGCTGGTGGAGTGAAATCCATATTGTCAACAGTATCTGCTGATGGAAAAGGTATTGTAGTATATGTACAGATAATTTGTATATTTTGCTTTGTTAATTTTATTTTAAATGAAAATTGTGTGCAAAAAATTAAAGCTATGCTAGTATTTAGTGTAAATTTTTTTAACTTGGTAGTTTATGTATAAATGGTTGCTGTCATGCAAATAAAGAGCATTTTCCATTTTTATGGATTTTAAATTGATTGTCGAAAACTGTACTGAAGTGCATGTAATTTAGCAAGAAGAGTTGAATCAAATGTAATCCGTTGCATACACATGTTGCTTATAATGCAATAATTAGTTTCGGGAAAGTGCATCGCAATAATTTTTCTCCTTATTGTTTTTAAATAACAGCTATTTCTGGAAATATTTTGGAACTGGTTCCGTATTGCACTACTAAATGTCAAGATATGTGCTTTCTCATAGATAAATTATGTAAAATCGAACAGCTGACATTTAAAAAAAAAATTCTAGATTCCATTCAAATTGTTGTATTAAACTATTCTGAAGTCATTTTTAATATGTTGTACTGTTACATAACTTTTTGTTTGTTTATTAATGGATACTGAAAGGCAGAAAGCAGCTAGAAATGTCTGCTAAGATAATAATTATGCATATATGTTTGAAACATGTATATACACAGTTAAAAAGTTCTGGAACTTTCTTTATTACGAACAAATAAACACTGATAGAACCTGTTATTGGGAGTTTCTTGGGAGTAACTACCTTATATAACTATGCATTTTCGTTATTTTTCATGCAAAGGTGTAAATGAAGATTGCAAGCCTCCTTTTACCACCTCCTACTGTGCCTTCATAATTGCACTTTGGGACTTGAGTATTGTTGCCCTTAAGCAAATTCTTCATCCAAGAAAAAGTCACATGAGCGAAGATCAGAGGAATGAGCTGGTCATGAAACGCCCAGAATGTGATATTTTGATAGGTAATTTGACATCTTGAGGGATCTGTGAACACTCGCTTTATTGGGATAGACACGACTGGAAATTTTGAATGCCTATCATTATGAGTTACTCCCACGCACTGTACGTATTTTAAGTAGATGAAACCTGTTCCGATTAGTCTGTCACATGATGCTCTCCACTTGTTCTGTGGGAAATGGCATAATTTATTCACATTTAGAAAATATTTAAACAGATCTGGAACTTTTTTAATGCAGTAGTGTGTATTATGGTCAATATGATTAATTAGTTATTATTAATAACATGTGATTAGTATTAATACTAGCCAGATTTTTTTTACCATGACATATACAATAAGAATACAGTTTTGCATTAAACTACTGTACAGAATGTTTTTATAGTATGGGTTCTTTAGAATAACATTTTCATTTCGGAAGAAGGACTATAAAAAGGATGAATGTGTATTCTAAATTAATAAATTATATGAAAATGAATATTTTCAAGAAATCAAAAACTTTTTAATGTGTAATTATGATTTATGGGACGATTGTTTACATATTTGAAGCTGCAAAAACTGGTTTCCACAAACTTTTTTAATTTTTCAGGACAATTTTGCTTTAAAGAAATTTAATTTATTATTTTCTTTTGTCCCCAGCAAAAACATCTGGTTCTTCTGTTAGTGTCTTACCACTTGGTAGTAGTGGTTTAAATACAATAACAACACCATCTGGGGTTAAAATGATTGTTGTTTCATCTGCAAGCTTGACATCGGGTCAACAAGGCATTACTATCATCACAACTGCCTCAACTTCAGGTAAATTAGGTTTGCACTGTGCGCAATTCATTTTTCTACAATTCCTTAAAATCAAACAATATTCTATTTCAAAAATAGTATATTTTAAGAAATATACGATTAAAAATAGTAATATAATTAGTAAAAATATTAATTTTTAGGAGTTAAAGAAGCACACTTTTATTCTATAAACAGTTAGTATAGGTTGATGAAACTTGCCGATTATTTTCGGTGAAAAATGTTTTTTTTAATAGTGCTTTGTATGATACTTAATGAGTTGTCCCATAATAAATTTAAAGGTTTAATATTTGCTTCATTTTTCATTGTTTTTATCTGAAGTATCTTTTTCTTTTACTCCATGTATTAAAATTTCAGTATGTTAAGACTTAAAATATGAAAATCAAACAAAGATTTTCTTAAGAACTTTCAAAGTTTATAATTATATGGCATATTTTGTAATCATGCTTTTTTTTTTTATCATTTCGACTCATTTCTGTATTGAGCAATGGCCATCTGATTTGTCCCTCACTAATAGTTGCTAATTTTGTTCCATTTGCCATTTTCTTCATTTTTAAATAATGCTTTTACAAAATCATTTTTTTAATTGTAATGTTTACAAAACTTTTTTGTTTCAATTTTAAGCAGAGATTCAATTTTTTTTTTGCTTTTGTGCCTTTGGATATATGCCATGCTTGTTTTTGTATCCTTTTGCCCCATCTGTATAGTCATAACAATGTTTTCTTCAATGCATAGTTGATTACAAATCACACATATTTCTTAAAAGAATTCAATATGTATAATATTTTTTTCCTAGGTTCACAGTCTCTTCATTCTGCTGTTTCTTCTCCCATCACTCTCACGATGCCAACATCTGCTCTTGGCAGTAAAGTTAGCAGTATTACAATCCCAGCAAAATCATTGACTTCACAAAATATTAATCAGGTAAGTCTTTGGTTTTGGTAAAATGATGGAAAAGATTTTTGCTTTAAATTTTATTGTAGCTTAATGATGGATATTTTTCTTTAAAATAATTTTTTAGTAATATTTTAATTCTAGCACGATAATTGATAGAAATCAAGACCAATTTCTTTTTATCTGATGTGGAGGTTTTTTTTTGTATGGTTGCTTTATATTCCAAATAAATATCGAAGCATCAGCTTAAAAAATCTTATTCTCCAACATGTTTTTCATTATATAATTATGTTGCGGAACATTCCAATATAGTCTTTGCATTTGTTGTAGAGAATTTACCCTACCCCCCATTTTGATAATAGAATACTAGTTAAAGAAGTCTAATTGTCAAAATCATTTTATTTTAAATTGCATTACATATATATGTTCAATGTTTCTAATGATTAAATATTTCTGTTATCAACATCCTTTTTCCTCAACGAATATAAATCCTACAGCAATGAATAAGGTATCACCGAATAGGATTTTTACCAACTTCAATTATATCATACATACTTTGCATTAAAACACATTGTTTTCTTCAAAATTTAAGTTAAAAGAAAAATTCTCACTTCGGGCAACTTAGCCTAACTTGGGTGGCACATACTGGAAACTCAAGTGAAGCATTCATTTGCTGAACATATATTTCATTATTAGGCAGAATAATCACAATGATGCACAACTGTGTTGTATACTTTGCTTATTTATGTTCAGTCTTTGTTTACTAAACAAATTGGCTTTTATTAATTTTTGCATAATATTTTTTATTCATTTACTTTATATCGGTTTACGTACTTAATAACTAAATCAATTTTTTTAGAGGTGTCAACGCATGAAAGTTTTCCCCAGGTTTACTATATGTATATTTACGCATATTGAGGAAAACTCGCGGATAATAGCATGAGATATGACATTTTGAGTGATGCATTTGTTGATTTCTTTAAAAAGAGAAGGATTGAAACAGTGTTAAAAGAAATTTAAGTTTTAAAATTGTTTCTGAATTATAGTGAATAATTTTGAAATTAATTAGTTTCCAATCCTAAAACTGTTGGAGGATAGAACCATGCAATTTTTTACGAAGTCATGATGCCAAGTTCTTGCTCATCAGTTGATATGTGTATATTGTCTTTTTCATTATTAATATGGTTTTAAAAGCTCGCATCAATAAATAAAGTGAAATTAATTATAAATAAGTCATTTATGCTTTTTTATTGGAAAGCAAATATTGTATTATTATCAACGCAAAAGCAAATATTGTATTATTATCAACGCAAAAGCAAATTTTGTATTATTATCAATGACTAAACAGTAGCAGAGATTTTTTTATTATTTTCAAGGATTAACTTGATCTTTTAAAAAATTCTTGCTTGTATGGTGTTAGGAAACTTCTTGGTGAAGGCCTGATGTATTTCTGATTTTTAATGAATTTTATATCTCAGTTTAATTGATTCATTTTTTTATTTATCAACACTTGTGTTTTTAGTACATCCACCTCGTAATTTGAAGGTTTATTTTTCTTTATTATTGTTTTGTCCTTTTGTATATGCAGTAGAAACATTTCTTGTTGCACAGTACTAATTTTCTCTGGAGAATTTAATTATGTATGATTATAAAAGTTTTATGTAAATTGTTACAGAATTGACTGAAAAAAAGCATTTAGGTAAATTTAACTCGTGATTTATTGTTAAACTGTTTTCTCCATAGATTTCAACTAACCAGGCAACTGGTGCACAAATTTTAACTCTACCAGCACAAGGGATTCTTCAAGCAAAACAGACTGTAATTGGAGGACAGAAAGTCCTCACATTGTTACCTTCATCATCAGTCCCTGCAACTTTGGCCTCTGAGGTATGCTTTTTATATTTAATTTGGTTGAAAGTCTTATAATTCATTTTTTTTAAAATTTCATATCTTATAAATGATTAAGAGCTTCATTGTCTCTTTTTCCTTACTTCACACAAAATGAAGGTTTTTACGAGACATGTCTCAAATTGACTAAATGTTTCATGTTGTCACCATTCCAGAGATTTTCTTTTAAAACAGTACGATACAGGCCTACTAATTCAGCTTATGAGTAATTCCTACATTTTTTTGTGATTGGTGTCTTGTTATAGAATTCTTCTCACAGAAGTTAACTTGTATTGTAGCTGCTTATTAGTATTTCGTTTATCAGATTATCTTTGTATATTTAATTTTTTTTTTACGAAAAACTGATTGTTTAGAATATGAATATTTAAATGATATTTCTGTCTACATTTTGAAATTCATGACTAGCAATGTAAATGTAACCTGGTTGAGTACAAATAACTAATGGTCCCATGGTCAACGATTTTGATGAAACTTTGCATGTTTGTTCTTTTTATGGATATAAGGAATCATACAAAATAGTTTTGCTGTATCTCAAATAGTTAAGGTTTTACAGTAGGGTAGGCCGAAAAACCTTTTTTTTTTTTCCTTTTCAAAACGCTATAGTGCGGAAAACTTGCCTCTAGGATTGATAAGTAGAATGAAAAAAAAAAATTTTTTTTCTTACAACTGGCGGTAGCGCATATACCGTAAACTTTTCGCAAATATACGATTTTCATAATTTTTCTAATAACTGGGAAAAAATCAAATAACTTCTATAACAAGTAGCTATAGGTGTAATACAACAAAGTGTAGGGAAGATAAATAAATGAAAAAAATAACACATTTTACAAATTGTTAATAGTGCATTGCACTGAAAAAAAAACATTTTTTTTACAAAAAATTGAATTAATCAAATATAGTACTTGCCTTCAGTTTCTTTTGGCTTTTTGAAATAAGATTTACCTGAAAAACTTGGCATTGAAGATCTTGAAAGAAGTGTAGTTCTTGTATAACCATCTCTGGAATTGGAACTGACGGCTTTTTGTGATGCCTCGGTTACCAGTTTCACACATCGTTCCACTGCTTGGGTGTGAATGGGAAGACACCCTTGTGATTGAAAAAGTAAACTCAAAGCAGTTTCGAAGAACCATAAATGAGGAACATTATTCAATTTTACAAGAACCAGGTTCTGTGTTCGTTGGTGACATTGCACCCTCTTCTGGGTCTGCTCAAAACATTGGCAATAACATTCTTTCTTCTTTGACTGAAACTGAATTTTTATTACATGAACTGGGCATAATTGGATGTGATGGAACCGTTACCAATACTGGGTGGAAAACGTGTTATTTGCCAAATTGAAGATCAAGTTAAGAGACCACTACAGTGGGATGCGTGCCTCTTACACTTTAACCCTTTGCAGCGCAAGGCATTAAATGTTTTGAAATATGATGAAAAAATATCATGAATGAGTTTAGTTTACTGTCTAGACATAGAATCTACAAAAAAATAAATAAATAAAATTAAACTTATTTCATTCCGAGGGGGGGGGGTCATCCCACTTTGGGGTCACCCCCCACTTTAGATATAGCCACCTTGATACACTCAAAACATATTGTTGAATCTTACAGAAAATCATAAATTAAAACTTCAAGAATATTGAAGGAAAATTTTCGAATGAATTTGCTAAACTTGTAAACGTCCAGAACTGAAAAAATTTCTTATCTCTGAGTTCAGGAATTTTCCCAAACTTTATCTCTAATAATTCCTATTCCAAAATGAAATTTCATAAGGTTTCTATATACATTCTAAAAGGAGTACTATTAGCCCAACCTTAAACCTATTATTTTCCTTTTATAGTAGAATATAATGGTTGAGAAGCGAGTGAAATTAGGTGTGCCATCAGCTGGCACACTGCGCCGCAAAGGGTTAATGAATTGGTTAATTTTAAATAATTCCTATTCTTAGCCCCCCCATACTTATATATAAGTTTAAGGAATTATTTAAAATTTATCTATTAATAAATTAGGTTTGGAAGTAAAGAGTAAAATAAAATGCTGAATATATATTATAAAAATACCTTTTAAAGAGAATATCAGAAATTAAAATTTATAAACTATTAACCTTGCAGAGACCTTACTGAGGTTCGAACCCATGCCAACAGGGTTCGTAAAACAACATTCTCCCGACCAAGCCATGTATGCACGCGACTTGTCCGGTATATTTAAATGACATCTATAGTTTGCTCAAAATTTAAAAGCAATTAATTCAACTGACAGGAATTTACTAAAAAATTACATTTTGTTAATATAGTTAATAACGGATTTTAACAGCAGTGGTTCTTTGATAACTGCAAAGAGTAGTTTTATATTCCTTGATGATGATTTAAAAAAATTTTACTGTATGTCTTTAGGATTGAGTGACTTTATATTTAATTAGAAAGAAATCTGAGCTGAAGTTTCATTATTGAATGCTTCAGTAAATATAGTGTTTCCAACAAATTAAATGACATTCATGGGAAGTCCTAACCAGCTAATAGAAATCAAAAGCGTCTCAGGATACTGAAGATTCTTGCAAAGTTTCATTAAATTCACTAACAAATTTTAAATAATTAACAGAAATGTTAATTAAAAAATATAATTAGTAATTAAAATTATTTATTAAAATTATCAATATAATTATCTAATTCAAATTATAATGTTATTAATTATGATTCATAATTACATTAAAATACAGGTTCAATAATAAAGATTATTACAGTAATTATGGGCAATAAATCCATTTACGTTTCGGACTCGGAACTAATCCAAGGATCCGCAGCCGGACTCGGAATCATTCCACGAAAGGAATGAATCTCACACATCACTAAAAGAAACAGGACACAAAACGCCGGTTCTTAAATTATCTCATAAAAAAAGCTGTTTGTACCTTCCCTTGAATGCATTCAGTAACCAGAACAAAGCTCTATACTATACCACAATAGACTTCGCCTTAGGAAAAACAGGTAGGTTCTCAAAAGCATGAGGCAACAATAAATTGGACATTCCGAGAAGACGCTGCGATTTCTGTCACATAAGAAAGAATGAAAAACTAAGATTCTGATTTTGCATGATGTGAAATTTCGTATTACAAAACACCAAATCAAAAAAAACCTAGGAATATACTTATTTCAGAAGTTCTGCTCAAAATAAATTCAGGTACAGCATTTTTTTTTTAAATACATGTGTGCCTTTTCGTACAAGTATTAATTTTAAGATATTAGTTAATAGTAATTAATATAAAAAAAATTGGGTAAAAATAACTTATATAAACAAACCTATATAAATTTATAATATTCAGACACGACTGAATGCGACTAATCTAGGAATTTAAGGGCTACCATGTACAAATCGACAAACCCTAGCTGTGCGGCGAGATAAATTTATATACCTTTTTTCGATTGTAATAATTGATAATTAAATTGGCTTTTTGAAGACTGATTTTGATTTGAATAGACTCATTGAATCTAAATGATTTATTTTGCATCAAAAATTCTGTTTAATTTTCTTGCACTACAAATGAAAACGATTTTCATCATAAAAAAAAGTCATGAATTTAAACTTATATTTAAGATATTCTAATTAATTTTGAATAGTACTGTAATTTTAAAAAATCTAAGAAACATTTGAATATTCATGGAAATAATATGAATAACAAGAGCAAAATTTTTTTAAAAAATCTTAAAGAAGTTGGGACAGCCTCTGTGCCATCGTCCCTCAAAGGGTTAAAATGTAAATTCCGTGTAATCAAATAGAAGAAAAAAAATCTAATTAAATTTAGCTATTTGCTTTAAAATTGATAATTAAAATTTCACCTTATATTCAAAACAAAACGGATGTCGAGTTCAAGGCTGTTTTTACTTTGTGATATACAATTTTAATAAATATAATATAGATAAATTACTCATCAGTTGCCGTTATAGTTGTATTAACACATTTAGGAACAATACAATACTTGTATCTTTCCGACATTATTTTAACTGATGCGGTAGTCAGAAAATATAGGGGGAAAATCAAAATCTCGGGCGCTCTTCCATGTTTGGGCACGTATGACGTCAGACCTTTAAAATTAATTTTAAAAATGGATCATTACGAAGATCAACCGTATCGTTAGAGATATTGAAGATCTCTTCGACCGCGTCATCTGAGAGGTGAACTTTGATTGCAAATATATATATTTAAAAAACCTGCCTAGAAACTTTTTTTAATGTTATTGTTTATTTTGAAGCATCTTCAATCGATTAGAAAAATGAAAAAGTGCTGAAGTTCCCCATTATATCAGAATGTTATTTTATTAATTTACGGAGCATATACTGAAGAGGATTGCAAAGAATTTATATCATAAACTGTTTGTGAAGGAGTAGCAAGAGAATGTATGCTGAGGCATTGTGACAAGTGCCTATCAAAAGATAACCTTGTCCAGTTTTTACAGTCAAAATTAAGACTACTATGATGATAAAAACATTGTTGACTACAGGTTACGACTGATTGAACTAAGATGATGCGGTGCTCAAGCTCAATTGGTGATTTCATTGATAAATTAGTAGAAAAGCTGAACAAGTTAATATCGCACTCGTACAATGAATTGAAGTGAAAATATTCTTTCACGGTACAAGATGAGACTCATGGTTATCACTGGTCCTCAGATTCATGCTCTAATCATCCTGTCATGTTTATCTTCAAGAATGCAATCAAAGAAAAACTGATTTTACTTCTTTGTATCATATCTGATACTTCTAAACTCATAACTTGATTCTATTCTCAATTTTAAAAGAATCAAATCAGTTTCAGGCAGTTTTTAATAGTTTGTATGGTATCGATATAATTCAACAAATGATAAACACTTAGTAACTTTTCCCGCACTGCACTTCTCCATTTTTCCAAAACATTAAAAAAATTATTGACACTAGATTCTTTGAAAAATAATATTAGGTACTAAGCAAAATTGCACACACTTAAGTTGTTAAACTTGGTCTTGTTTCAGTTTAAATGCTTTGATTGCATATAGTAAGATTTCATGAAATAGCCGTTTTCTAGTGAGCTGACTAGAGTTTAGAAATAGTTTTTAAGACTAAGTCAAATTATATTATAACATTTATTTATTTTTCTGAACAGGTCTTAGAATTAATAAATCTACTCTATTATTTTAATTATGCACCAGCAAATTTATCTATTTTTTTGTTTAATATTAAGGCTCTTTTTCAATTCTGATGAATGAGTCAAGTGATTTCTAACTTTGAAGTCAGTAAAAATAATGAAAGACTTAAAAACCCATTAATTTTATTTTTTCATGTGGTATAGAGTATATCTTTTAGAATAATAATGAAAAAAAAAATTTTTTTTTTGGTTATCCTTTTCCCTTTTGATGATAATCCTTTCCGTGTATTCCTTCAATATTTCCTTTTCAAAATAATATTTCAGAATTTTTCTTGGCCATGTATAAATACTTGCTGGTTTAATTTATTTTTTTCTGGATTCCTTGCATATTAAAGTATATTCATAAATATTTTCATCAACATTGGGTGGTAAATAAGGAAGATAACTTATTTTCTATGAAAAAACCTATTGCATTTATTAGGCCTAATCGATAAACGTGAAATTTTGAAAACTTTTAACAGGCTGTAAAACCTAAACTATTTGTTATGGAGCAAAAATATTTTGTATGCTTACTTAAATCCATAAAAGGAACAAACATGCCAGGTTTTATAAAAATCTGTGTTTCTGGGTGTCATTGTTGTTGTTGATTTGACATGGAATGACCCTAATTTTTCTTATTTTGGTGCATCCCTCCCATTATTCAATATATTCGAAACATTAGAACTACCCAATCTCGACTTTTTTCATTCTACATCAGTAATTTGGCTGAATACTCACTTTTTAAAAGCATTCCTTTTTTATTGAACAAATTAAAGATTTTTAACATTTTTGTAATATTTTAAATACTTGATTCCAATTACAAGAAATGAGAAACCCTCTTTATTTTGGGATTGCTTCACAGAAAAAGATTCAATGGATAAACAAAATTATTAGAAGTAAATTCCTATTTTGATAAAGCACTTCTAATAACTAGGAAGGAGGGTCCAGCTTTAAGTGGTGAGAGAAAAAAAATTCCCAGATTTGCAATTTTAACAAGAAAATATCTATCAGCACCTGCAAGCACAGTATATAGTGAGTGTTTATTTCCTGAGGCTGGTATTGTATATGAAACTGAATGGAACAGACTTCTTCTCTGAAAATGCTTAAAAATTATTGTTGCATAATTTCAGGTTTTGCAATGATAAATGATGTGTACAAGTATATTAATACACATATGTTTTATACTACTCAAAATTGAATAAATGTTAGGCAATTTTTGGATAATAAATATACTGAATTGTAATTCTGCAATATTCTTTGTTAAATATATTTAAAAGCGCTTTAAAAAAAAGATTTCCTGAATTTATTCGGACGAATATCTATTAAGTAGTCAGGTAGACCGAATATTCAACAAAGGGGATAAATACTGAATATTCCTTGCATCCCTATTCTACATTCTTTAAAAAATATTACACAGATGACTAGATATAAAGCTTTTTTACTAGCATACAATTCAAAGCAAACTTCAACTTTCATTACCACTAGGACTGGGCGATGTTGAAAATCTTACATTGCGATATATAACCAGATTTATATCGCGATTTAACGATATCTCGATATTAGAAAATTACACTTTGATAATTTTTTAAGCTTGTTTTTAGATGTAATTACATATATCATTATAGTATGCTTAAAATAAACACATTTTAGAAAATTGTTTTCAAAAGTATTTTATTTTGATGGAAATTAACATTCTTAAAAAAAATAAAAGTAGCCATGAAGTGTTTTTAAGAAACAACAAATATAAACAAGTCAAACATTTAAATTTCATTCTAAGTCTTTCATCCAAAAGTAAATTAAAATTTCAGTTACTTAAAAAATTAAGCAAGATTTTGGCGTTTTTCCACAATATTTTCAAAAAGTACTATCTAACAAAATGATTTTTGAATTACTTATAATTCAAAAATGTCTTTTTAATGATGCCAGTTTCGTTACAAATTACTGAAACATTACCAGTACAAATTACTAAACTCTAAATCATCCAAAGAAGTTTGTTTTAAAGGTTCCTGACTCTTTCAACAGATGCCCTACCATTTGGCAGCATTTCTCCTTCATACTTTGTCGCTAAAACCGTATACGAAATATTTAACTTCCAGAATTTAAAATCAAATAACTTCAATCATAATTTCACTATTTTAAACGTAGAAAATTAAGGGGTATTAAAAGAGATTTATATTAAAGATGCGGAAAAATTAAATATGTATTAAAAAATTAAATTGAATACATAATTATTAAATATTATAGATTTAAAATTAATATAATTAAATATTAAAAATTAAATAAATAATATATATACATATGAATTCATATTATGATTGTAGATATGTGTGGGCCCTCGCTGACTCCTGGCAACCACTATTTTCAGACCCAGTCTGCCACTGCGTGCAAATGGCGAGCACGTCAGCAATCAAGCTAAATTGATGTCCACTTTTTGTCAGTCGCAGCCGAGGGCCTATCGATATGACACATGCGCTAATGTTTCGTCCGCAATCAACGAAAGGAGAATATATACTCGTGCCCGCAGGAGGAAATCGGCATATACATCGGGCTTAGGCTTAAATCGATACATCGCCCAGTCATAATTACCACATATTGCCATTTTTATAAGGCTTACATTTACACTTTGCAGTGAAGTCTGATTAACTTAATGGCTATTCAGAGCATTTGATTATCTTTCATATTAAGCAGGAATTGCAATATATAGTTGAGTATGGATATAATTAAATGTATCAAAGCAGTGGAAGTATTTTTAGATTAGTAGAACAGTGAGCTTTGATTTCAATGATGGAATCTCATTATGCAAGTGTATATTGTATAATATTGATAATATATGGTTTGTTTGTAATGATATTTGCTGAGATTTGATAATATCTAGTAATGTTTATTTAAAATGCTTTTCTTCTCAAGGCCAATCCAGAAAATGCTTCTTCTGTCAGTGCTTCTTCTGACAAGACGATTATGGAAGTTCAGTCCTCTCTAATTTCCGAAAATGATTCTAGTCTTACTGAATTGAAGGCTGAAGAGAAAGGGAGTGAAAATAAAAGGACTTCTGAAAGTACATCTGATAGTAAAGATGAACATTGTGGTATTGATAATGGTGGTCTCTCCACAACTCAAAATGCAGATACTCTGTCTGCTCAGAATGAAAACGATGAACAAAGTCTTGTCCATAATGCAGATATTGATCATAGGACTAAATCTGTGAACAATATTAATTTTGAAAAAAATGATGAATCGGCCAAAAAATCAGTTTGTGATGATGGGGTTCATTGTGGAACAGATGATGAAGAAGAAATACTTACAAAATCTCGAAAAGTATGTAGTGATGGTATTCATTGTGGGACTGATGATGAAGATGAAACTCTACAAAAGGTTAAAAAAGTATGTGATGATGGAATTCATTGTGGGACAGACGATGAAGACGAAAATCCAAGAAAGGCTAAAAAAGTATGTGATGATGGAATGCATTGTGGGACAGATGATGAAGATGAGAATCCACAAAAGGTCAAAAAAGTATGTGAAGATGGAATGCATTGTGGGACAGATGATGAAGATGAAAATGGTGCAGAGAAAATGGATATGTCCAGTTCTGTCCAGAAAAACTGTGGTGATAGTGAAGACAGCACAAGTTTATCTGTTACTAAAGATGACATTTCAAAAGGTACTTATTTAAATCTTTTATGTATAATTTCCATTTGCAATATGAATGAATACTAACTACTTCTGGTAAAATGCTAAATTTAGAAAATAGTTTATGGAATTTTCATTTTAAAAAAACATTTTTTCTACCCATATTGAGTTGAAACTAATTCCGTACAACTTTTTAGAACTCAGTCATATATTTTCTTAGGAATTGGTAGTAAAATCTTTTATATCTGCATTATGGGATAGAAACAAAGTGCATAAATAAACTTGCAGATTTTATTTCATCTGCAGTTTTTTGTCTCTCCTGTATTGTTTTATCTAACATTTTAAAATCACTGAAAGTCCAATTTTGAATTTAATCCCAGCTTTCTTGTACTCCATCCCATGCCCACCCAACTGGTTACAATAATTGTAATGGTTACAGGTTAATAAGGGCATGGTGGCCTTCTGTCCTCTTCCCCCTCCCCATCTAAATCTTATTGGGCCAATAAACTTGAAATTACTTGTTTGCTGCTTTAAACGCTTTCTTTTAAAACTAGCATTTATACAGCTTTGTAAGTGTTTGATTTTATCTGATTTATTTTCATGATATTTTATATATTGTAGTATTTATTTCAAGGTAGCTAGCCCTTGGATAAAACTATTTTTAGTTAATTGGTAACAACATGATTTAAGAAGCAAATGATTCAATAAGAATCCAGCTTGGTTCCTCAAATCTTCTACCTCTGTGTCAGAATTCAGTTGAATTATAATTATTTTTACCTGCTTAAGAAAGAAATTGCCTTTGGCGACCTGCTGGTTCGCCCATATTAGAATTTATAACTTAAAATTATTCAGTTCTATCAACAAAATGCACGTATGTAGGATGTTTGAAATAGTTGTATTTAATGTTCATAATTTTTTAACTAAAGCTATTTATCCGAAGAAGAATTTTCCGCTTTAAATTTTTAAACTTAATAAATAAACTTTCTTTTTGGGGGAGAAAAGAAAACTGAAAACTCAAACAAATGACTATTATATAAATGACTATTATCAAGTAAAATGTCGTGAAAAAAATGAATATTTAGACAAAAAAATTAGTTCCAAAATGCAATAAAGATGTATCCAAAATGAAATGGTTTAAGAAGATCATCTTTAGAGGCATAAATTCAATGTTCTAAGTTTCCAGTTCATAAATGAAATTTAAAATTCACAGAACAGTAAATAGATGCAGTTATTAGCTGCTACTTCTCAAATATTAATTTGAAATTGTTGCTACAATTTGATATGCACTTTAATTTTAACAAAAATGGTATACGAATAAAAAAGGAATTTTTTGAAATAAAAAATATAATAAACTTTATAATTCGAGCCATTATTAGACAGTCTTTAAAACATTATCAATCGTATGCAATATTCTTTTTCAATTTGATATTTCATCATCTGTTTTGCTCTGATTGTGGTATTCTAATTGAGTTTGTTGAAGGATTGGTAAACCACATATTATTTGAAACAGGAATAAAAGTTTGATAATAATTCCGCAAAAAAGGAGGAAAGGTCACTTCCACATTTCAAAATGGATTAGAAGTGGTTTACGCATAAAGTGGGTTTAAAATGTTTGAAAATTGTAAAAAATTAGCATTTAAAATTTAGAGGGAGAAAAAAACTTTTTGCAGTAGAGAAAGGTGAATGTCGCCAAAACCAACCGCGATACCGGCTACAGGCGAAGTGTTTCCACCTCATCCCGAAAAAGGGGGGCAAACTTTCTCCTTCACCCTGCAAGAGGGAACAACTTTCCGTGATCTTGTCCGCTATGGATGTTCAGTGGCCTTCAACAATATGCGATCAATAAATGATGCTTTCAAAAACATTTTAAAATTCGCTGAAATAATATACAGAGTTCCAACTAGCAACATTAGAAAGGTGAAAATTCTCACTATAAAATGGTATAAAAATAATTTTTGTGCCATAATTGATTCAGAAGTTATTCTTAAAAAAATGGCCTAAAACGGTCAAAATAGCTTCATTTTTAAATAATTAAAATTTGAATAAAAAGTTGAAAAAAATGGCTCCGTGGTGCACATTCCCACCCTCCAAAGTATACCTGAACCAAATTTGGTAGCTCTAGGATCAATGGTTTGTTTTGTATACTACCAACAGACACACATACATTAATTTTTATTGGTAGAGATTATTTATTTATTATCATTCATGTTTTTTATAATTATTAATTTTACATTGGTCTGCAGATTGTATTTATTTTTTAATATTTAGCTTTTCATTTCTTTTTGTTGTTTGTGTTCTTGTCTCCGACTCTGTAATTGGAGTTTTTTGTCTAAAAACTGCAACTTTGTTTAATTACTTTTATAATTTTAAAGCTCTTTATATCTTAACAAAATTTAACTTGGCTTCTTTATATTATTTCTTACTTAATTATAAAAGCAAGCCCACTTCCCAACTTTATTCTGCATATAATCCTAGTTTAATAAACATTTCGTAGGCTGCATAAGTAGTTTTAGAATTCATTCTACTATGCACAACCCATCCAAACTGCAGACCGGAGATCTTTTTCTCTGTTGTCAAGGGTGTGTCATAGAGTAAACTATAATGATTAACATAATTCTTTTCCCCACACTTGTAGATTCGTTAAAATACCATGGAGCCGGCCTTAAATTTGCAAATGTTGTACTATCAGAACTACATAATTGTATTAAGAGACAGAATGAAAATTCTGAAAATTATTTATCTTGCCTCAAACAAAATTGTAAATTAATTTATACTATTTACTTTTAAAATTTAAATGTTTAATTTTTTATATTGATAATATTTTAATATGAAAAAAATGATACTTAATCTTCCTTTTATGCATCTTTTTATTGTTATTAAATTTTTTAATTAAAATTCTGACTTTAAATTATTTAGATACTTTAAGAATTTCAAAGTTTATAAAATATAATTTTATATCAGAGGCCAGTGTGTAAGATGAATCAATAAGTGCAATGGAATTTGTTATTATATTAGTAAATGTACACATATTATAGTAAAGCAGACATGCCAACTGCTACAGTTCCTTAGTGAAATGGGCTTTTACGAAGGATTAAAAATCTAGTCTATGGAGAAAGCAGTTGCATGATCAGGCATTCTGGTTATTTGAAGCATTTCTCACTGTGACATCCAGGCTGAAATTCTTGGAGTATTTTATATGATTAACCTGAAAAAGGTAAAGTGATGGCTAGATGCTAAATTTTTGATGGGGAAAAATAAATGGTGCTAGTTATTGAATCGGTTTTGTTAATATAGACATTGTAAGTTAAGTAATATCATGTAGAGATACAATAATGTTTTTAACACTAAAAAGACTGCGTTTTCTGTATACCTAGAAAGACTAGGAGTGGTCATTTTGACCGCTCTCTTTTAATGACCACAAACAATTTTTTCCAAGAGTTTTTTTAATACATTTTGTTATTAAATTTCATTTAGATACATTTTCTTTACTTTAATCGTTTAATATTTTTTTAAGTTTAAGAAAATACAATATATATGTAATCTATTATGAATAAAATGCAATGAATACAAAATAAAACACATTATACAAAGGAAATTTCTTTGAATTACTCAAAATATTATAAATCTATAACATATGATAATAACTTTCAAAATATATGCTTTTAAAAATATAAATATTGCAAATTGATTTGCTTAGATTACTTTTTTTTACAGTTTCTTCAAACACTCAACTTGATCATTTTGCTTGCAGAAAATCTGTAAATTGACTTTTTGCAATCGTAACAAATTGCGACGTCAATTGATTTGACATTGTTTGCGCATCCTGTACCTGGAGTGAAATCGGAAAGCAAACTCAGGGTAAACATAATTGTTTCGCAGCTCATCAGCTAAATTCAAAACATAATCATGATGTTTGATTTTTAAACCTGTAATTTCCTTGTAAATTACCTAAGCCTTGATAACAGCTAAGTCAAGGATATTAAAAGGAACACTTGTACCGGCCATCTTTGGGAAGCAAATTTAGTTCAATACTTTCTTGCCATTTGATCAAGTATATCAACGCTGTATTTAGTTGTCTTCTTTTCATTGCATTCAACTTCGAGTGTAGGATGTTGAGTGCTTAGTAATGGAACATTTTTGTTTTTCTTTCCTTGGTATTCCGTCGGAGTAATATTATCGTACTTGAGAACTTTGCTTGAATACAATTCCCCCTTTTTGAGCTTGAATGATTCAGGTACTTCTTTCCCTATACATCCCACAGTGTGTACATTTTGTGCAATTTCTGTAAAACATTAATTCGATGAATTTGGTTCGCTTTCATTGCCAGGAATATATGCATCTTGTGATGAATCAGACTATTCATCGAAGCCAGAATCGGTTTCAGATAAATTATACAATATTTGTAAAATTTCTATTTCTGACAATATTCTTTTATGAATGGCTCTCTGGGACATCATGAGAGAAAATATATTACTGAACAGGCAAAAAACATCCAAAGAAATGGAATATTTGTCATTTGAATAAAGCAGATGCTTGGAATGAAAAAAGAATTGTTGATAATTGCAATTTTCACTCCCCCTTATTTATATTCCTTCTCTTCAAATCAACCTCATAAAACAATACATTAAAAGAGTAGGCAAAACAAAAAATAAAGTAAAAAAACAACATAAGGTGTGTTTTATGTTTAGCAGTCAAAATTACCGCAGCCAAGCTTTCTAGGTATAAGCATTTATATTGTCGATAATAACGAGCGAAAACAAATAATTTTTCTTTTATGTGTTCTTTATGAATAAGTCGGAAAAGTCAATTAAGGAATAAAAATTTGAAGAATCAAGAAAGAAAATATGAGCATTTGAAATTCATTTGTGGTCAAAATGACCGCTCCCCATCATTCTAGTGTCAATTCACATTTAGGGAATAATTTAATCTATGCTGTTTAAAATAAAGAGATTTCAGTTTCATAAGCATTTTTTATTTACAGTTGAGAAAAAGTTATAAAAGTTTCTGTATTACAAAGTATTTACTGCTACACAGAGAAGAAATCAAAACCTGGACTAGCATCTATAAAAAAAATAGATGCAGGCATGAAGGATAGAACTCGGAATGTGTCATAAATAGTTGAATGTTGATAGAGTATCAATGGTTGAAATACAATTATTGTAAATAGAATTTTTGGATATGTTGGAAAAGTTGACTATCTTCCTTTTTACTGTGGGAAAAGCATTTATATTCTATATATATGCATTGACATTTCAAAAGAATGATTAAATTTTCTTCTTCTGATGTTGCTGTATTTTTTAACTTTGAAAATTTCTAGAAAAGACAGGTTTCCAATATTTTCCTGTTAAATCTGTGTGTCCTTCTTTTCACTTTCTTTTTAGTTTGTTCTTTTATAATTTTGGTTTCAAACTCTATTTAAAAGTTTCAAAATTGAGTTTTTTTAAACCCTTTTATCACTCTTCTGAACATTATTCGGTATCAGTTTGTGCCAATTAAATTTGATAATCAACAAAGATAATTGGTTGTTATTTACAGTAAATACTTTCAACGTATTTAGCATTATTTCTGGAAATAAGGCATTCAGTTTGTTAATACATTTCTTAACTGTAAAGGAAATAGAAGTGGTTAAATTTTTTCTTTATGTATCTTTGCAGGCACATAAAAACTTCTCTTTTTTTTATAAAGAATTTACATTTTTATTTGAATGAATGTAAATTTCTCTTAAAGAACTGAAGAAGTTTGTTTATGCAAATTTCTTAACATCTTTTCATTTTTATATAGAATATCTTGTAGGTGTTGATAATTACATGTAGCTCATATTATGTTTTTATTTCAAAAGTTGATTCATCTACTGCCTTATCAAACTCTCAGACTTCACATATGGTACCATGCCAATCAGCTCTTACTTTAGAACAACCTGGTGCTGAGCCACCTGCTCAAATGTGTGCTGATGACCCACCTGTTCAATCAGAAGATAGTTCTTCGGAAGTTATTGCTGCAAGTTCCTTGGCTAAAATAGCTACTGGAAGGCGTATGTTGATACATATATTATTATGTAGTTTGTTCAGATTGGGAGTTAAAATATAGCATTTTTATACATATTGCTTTTTATCTTAGTTAAATAATTTTTAGAAGCCAAGATGCCTGCTTGATCTTAGAATTAAAGTTAACATAAATTTATAATTTTTCCCAAAATTAGTAAATTTATTAACATTAGTTATTTTACTATTAGTTATGAAGGAATTTAATAGGATATTGCAATGACCTGTTGAATGTAACAGCTAAATTATGTAAAGTCGTGTCTGTTCATTCAGTTTCTTTTTGGAGTAAGTTTAAGTTTCCATTACAATCCAGCCTAACCATCCATTTTAATTGAAGAGACTGTATCAGTAATGCCCAAAACAAAGTAATTCCTTCATAAATGAAGTATTCCTAATTGTATGCGAAAATTCTTGTTGTCTGGTTAGAATGGGTTTTTCTAAAAGTATTTGTTGAAAAATAGATTATAGGTTCAAGTTTGATTAGACTGATGTATATTCTGCATGCTTAGGCTGGACTCCTATTTATGTGATGTAATTAAACAGAATAAATGAATATCTGTATAATTTTGAAGCAAAATGGAATGCAAAATATTTCCTTGCATTGATTTCAAGATATTCTTATGCAGTTGTAATTAAAATTCGTATTGGTTTAAAAAAGAAAAACCTTGTCAATGAAATGTACTTGAAAAAATTTTCATTTTTGAAGTTTTTTCTGCTTGGTATATTTTATGAGAAGTATTCTCTGAAGGAAATTGGATCTGTAATGTGATGGAAACTGTGTTTGCATTGTTGAGGTCAATAAGTTGGATATTTTACTTTTCATCTACATAAATTTATTGGTGTTCTTTGTATTAGGAACTTTTCTCAGTGACTTTTGTGTATCAATAATCTTTACTGTATCAAGCATTCCAAAATTCTCATCTCTATTATCCACACTTATATTGTTTTCTCTTATATCAAGACATTTAATTATATTTGGCATATGCCTTTACTTTCTACTAGCTGTGGAATTATTACCATATTAAGGTTTGTAAAATGATAAGTGTTTACAATGCATACATAGCTTATTTACTGTATGTGTGAGTATAAATAACTGAATGCTCTTATTAATTGTGCTCTTGATTTTATTACAGATTCTTTAGCTACTCTTGCTACTGCTGCCATTTCATCTGGAAGTCCTTTCTCATCAACAGTAGAAAAAAAGGAGCTTGTAACAAATAGATCGTCGGGTTTAGCAGATGGCACAGAATCATCAAACTTGAAATTAGATTTAACGGCCATTAAACAGGTTTGAATCAATTTTATTCTTTGAAGATTAAGAATGCAAAATGCATTACTATAGTGAGTTATCTGCTGTTATATTATTAAATAGAGATGCTGAACTGGATACATAGAGTAATTCAGGCATGAAAGACTTCCGCTTTTAAGCTGAAATCCGCTTTTTTGAATGTCTTTCAGGCTGTTTCTGAGATCGATGCAAAACCGTCGAGAAATCGTGACCGAAAAATGGGGGGGGGGGGGGGAAAGCAATGCCTGAATCCGAAACGAACGCCATTTTTTCTCCGTCGCAAAGTAAACAGAGTTGCATTCTCTGGGGTTTACGTGCCGTATCTATCACCTCAAGTGATTGGCACACAGCGTAATGGAGGAAGGCGGAACTTCTCCTGTATAGCCGAATGACGACCGCTCTACGAGTAGGTCACGCCTTGCTGTTGAAATTGCACGTCAGTGAGCTGCTATCGCCGATGTTGAATCACGGGTTGAATGCTAACGGTTGTTATGCAAAGAACTTCTACTACTACTACTATCATTTGTCTTGTGTTTGACGGATCGCACGTGTGATGCTGTATGTTTAGTGTTACGTTCGTCAATTTTGAAGATCAGCGTTTGTAAGTGTGACCGAGAACCAAAATGGAGATTAACTTAAACAATGAACATAAAGTTTGTTCCGTAGATGCGAACGAAAAAAATAAATTTAAACTCGAGTGGTTGAATAAATCTATGAAAATTAAACTGCTGGCGAAAGGTAACGATACGAACGTGGAAGAGATAGCAGTGAAAATGGGAGATTCGATCAAGAAGATCGAAATAAGTGGAACTGTAAATTGCCAGCTTTGCTCTAATACTAATACATTTATTACCAAGCATTCTAAGCTTGAGAGATTATTTCATATTTATGTCCTTAATTTAATGCTTTTTAAAGAAAGTATTGCAATTATTAAACAATCTTTATGTTGCTGAACTCAAACATTATTCAAAATAAGTTAGTACACATGCATGAAGATTGTATGTTGGAATTTTTAACAACAGATCATAAACCTAAAATTATTAACTTACGTGAGATGAAGAAATCATTTCTTATATTTTAAATACAGAAAGAACAGCTGTTCTAGAATAGATTCAGATGTTGAAGCAGCACCAAAAAAATTTCAGTATCTAAAGGAATTTATTAATTGCACAATATTTCAAAATTTTCAAAACATAAAATTGTATAATATGTCAAGTTCTTTTGATTATTTTCAGAGTTCAACAAATAGAGAACAATTTTAACTGTAGTGTTAATGTACTAATAATACAATACTGTACTGTAGTGTAATGTAACTTGCTAATTTATTGAAATATTAATTTCTGTGAAAATTAAATATAATTAAATTGTATATCTTTGTGAGGCAAAATCATTTGTATTTTAAATTGTAATCTAATGACTTGTTACAAGCATAATAGGCCATGTTTACTAAGGTAATTTTAGAGATACGCAAAATGATCTGTATTATACAAAAATCTATAAACCACACAACCTCTGGTTCCAAGTTATGCGTTACAAAGATCTTCTACTGCATATGATAATATATATTCTTAGGCACTTTTGTCATTTTTTTCCTCCCTTAAATAAACTGCTTCATTTTTAAAAAGTATGCAATTTTGTTATGATATGCTGTTGTTGTTCAACTTTGAGAAAATAGAAGGAACTCTGAACTTCTTGTATAGTATTTAAAAATCAAAATTCTGTTCAAATAGAGAAAAAATAGTAAGTAAAATTTTATATATACTACTTTTAATTGCTTTATCTATATGTATATTAAGTAGTAACATCTTGTGCCTTTGCGTCTGTATATATATCGATTTTGTGGTAAATTTTGTATTCACGTAGAGTTCAACTTTTTTGAACAGCTTGCAACTTTCATGCCTGGTAATTCTAACAATATCTGGTGTGAATTTCAAGACAGGTAGTAGGAATTGCCATAAGTTATAGTGTATTAAGGTGGTAGAGGGTGCAGTCATAAATCATCATTCATGGCACTCTGCTGACCTAAATCATGTCTGGGGCAAGCTCTAGATAACTTGGGGAAAATGCTAGTTCAACCAACTTAATAAAACCTAACTCTTACCAAGTAGTTATGTATCTTGCCAGCCAAAGCATTAGCACATTGCTAGACACTTTTAGATTTTGCACGTGATGGATTCTATGGAAAATTGGACAGCATAGCTGTTTTTTGTGGCAGTGTGGTAATGAGGAATCTTTCTTAGTAGGAATTGAATCTTGAGGCACGATGCACATGTATTATCGTATACTCTAAGGTGAGAGCTATGAATCATAAAGTATGTAATAAAAAACTATACTATTTTTATTACATTTTCTGGAAATATTGCCCAAATAATTTTCCATTAAAATATTCATAATCTGTGTTTGAAATCAATAAAAATACATTTTTAATGTAAGGGACATTTGGTACATCCTGAGTATGCACATAAAGAAATTGTAGGAAAAAAAATTTAAATGAAAGGAAATGTTAAAAGCTGATTTTGATCCTGATAAGTAATGCTGTAAAAAATTGTCCAATGCTGTATCATAAAGTTTGCCAATCCCAAATTTCAATCGCAGTAACAAGTTTTTACGAGTATGATCTCTAATATGATACTAGTTTGTGTTTCAACGATTATATTTATTACATTTTACATGAGGCATCCACCGTTACAAATAGCAGTACAATTAAAACGTAAAAACATTAGGTAATTACATTAATAATGGGAAATCTTTGTCCCATACTCTATACTCTACCATGTACTCTAGTGTGTCATTCGCTTCCCTGGATTGTAAGTCAGTAGATACAGTGTAAAAGTCACAAGTAAAATTATTAAGTGCATGCATAAGATGAGAGAATGCCATTTGTGGCATTAATCTTTTCTGGAATAGAATGTACCCTATTCTCAGGCCTCTAATTGCAATTCCCATCTTTGTGACTTCATACTTATACTTAATGGCTGATGGTCAGGCGTAGCCATTATTTGAGATTGATCTATGTAACCATGAATCTTTTTGCCAGCCAATTTGTTGAAACCCTCTTTGTCACTGTATGCTACATTCTGGTTTTTATATTGTTTATACTTAGTATATGTTTGACTCTGTTTATGTTGTGTGTGCTCATGATATTTAATGAACATATTGGAGAAAATATATTTGATTGTTGCCTTCTTCGTCTTTTGGATAGGTAAGACAACTGTTAGATTTGTTATTTGAATGGAATATATGTGAATTGATAGAAATCATTAACACCATTCAGTTGCTAAATATTCTTCGTCAGTGGTAGAATACTTTCTGATGGAGTCTGTAAACAACTTCCACACTCGGTGGAGTTTAAGGCACGATTCCAAGCATATGTTCAAAGAACAAAAGGTTTTATTAGCATAAAGGGGACAGTGATTATATTTTGTTTGTTTGAGCTCTAGCAATCATCAATATGAAATCAAGAACAGTGAAAGCAAAAGTGCACAAGAAGTTATTTATCTCACTACTCAAATATATATAGCTCCATATGTTGAAACAAACTTCATGGTGAAAGTTGTAAGTCTGCAACGAATCTGAGAAACAAGCTAAACTGTAAACAGAAGTCATCTTATTAGCTGAACTATTATGTCAGTTTGCTTTTTAATGATTATATTTAACAGTGGCTGCAATTGGGTGGCAAGAGTGGTTGGGCAAGAAATTTATAGACACCTAAAAGTACTCTGGAGTATAGGGAGTAGACAACAAAATTTAAAAATTTGGTTACAAAATTAGCTAGCTTTTCAGGACAGTGTTGTTGTTTTTTATAATTCCTAATTTTAGACATCTAAAACGAAATAAAAATTTAATTTTCCCTTAGAAAACGAGGGCTGCTCCCCTACGGAGTCACAGCTACTGAGACTTAGTTAATGATAAACGACAGTGCTTACAAACACACTGGACTCACTTAATTGACAGTACTATGGCCAGATTTCCCATAGAGCCAACCTAAGCCATGGCCTAGGATGAAACTGTCGGAGAGCGCATACAAGGAAGAAGAAATTGCAACCAAATATTTATAAACTTTTCAGTATTATTTTGAAAAGGCCATATAAAATGATATTTTTGAAATTTCAATTTGTTACATTAAATATATTGAACGAAACATTTTTTCGGTTTCTATGCATTGAAATTGATTTAATAAGATCTGTCTGTTCTAGTAGGTATTTCACACGATTTCCAGAAATTTGTTGAAGTATTTTTGCAGGTGATAATTTTGTTATTTTTCAAGTAGTGTAATTTTGAATTAAAAATTTAATGTGGTTCAAGGATTATAAAGGATTTTATTAAATGTTTATATGTTTCAAAGATAAACTGTTGTATATTAAATTTAAAGTTATATGTTAACTTTTTTGAGAGGGGATGCAGAATATGCTGTGACCTAGGGTCCTGAAATGTGTAAATTCGGCCCTGGACAATACAGTAAAAGCCACAGACCATAATGTTACAAATCTATAAAGTCGTTTCCCTGAGATGCTAATCTTGGCGAATTGGCGGCAAAGTTTGCGACAAAATGAATTTTCTAGATGGACCTCGAACTTTCAACCTATTTCTGCTTGTTTCATGAACTTTCTAGAGATTACGTCACTTCCTGCATAATGAAGTCACTTCCTGTTGAAAAGTATAAAGTCAAGCTCTCAAGCCAAGAAGAGTCAGTTGGATTTTGATCAGCAAGCAAGCTGGTGAGCTAATAAGAAACTTTCGAGCGCTGTATTGATTGAGATTTAATGATAATCTCTGTTTTGAATTTTTACTAGTGCTACGTTTCTTTTCCTAGAATATTTGTAAAATAAAGAGCTTTATTTTTTTAAAGTTCTGCTTATTGGATTGCATTCACGTACACCCACAAGACGATTTTGTCACAATATTCTTCCACGCAGTGAATTATTCCTGAAATTGTCCTACTGTAGTTAGGAAGTAATTATTACATTTGAATAGAATATTTCTGATTCAACACAGTCACCTGTCTTAGTCTATAGCGAAATAACCTGGTGTTACACTCATCGAAATCATGAACCAGAAAGATGTGTACTCTCCATACTAAGTTGAATACTGATGTGACCAGAATCTAGTAAAGAAATGCCTGAGGGCACAATGAATAATTCTTGTTCCCAGAGAAAACCCACTAGTATCTACATAGATGACCAGCTACTACAGGTGGTTTCATCACAAGCATGCCCCTCGTACGTCATTAACCAATGGGGTGCAATATCTTCTGAATTGTAATTTATGGCTCATCACAAACCATCAAAAAGATTTCAAAATGAAAGACATTATTTATAGCTTATTTTGATAACAATGTTTGCAGAACAAGTGTAAATGCATACATTTCCATTGATGCTTACTTAGCCAGCTGAAAAATCCTAGATAATTTCAAAATTGGTAATATTTTCCATCTAACAGATGTTGCAGTAATCAATCACAGTGATTGAACAAAGACATGCTTTCAACCCATCTGACAAGTGGTTATTAAGAGAGGTAGGGAATAGTCTTAGCACGAGCATAGGCAGGTAACATTGATAGCAATTTCCACGTTTCACCTTATTTTTAGGCATTTCAAAACATCCGATTTCAAATTCTCGTGAAAGTCGGAGGATCAATTGAAAATTAAGCACCAGTGATCACTTATTTAACTTCCTAAGATAGTTCTTCTTTTTAATAATTTCTAGGTTTGGGCCTCTAAAATAATATAAAATTTAATTTTCCCCGTTAAAAGTGCAATTAAGTTCCAAGTGAAAGCGTAAGTAGTTCCATTCACTGTTAACAGTTAAAATCTCTGAGTCTTGGAAAATCATTGAAGTTTATCTGACAGACTGGTAACTCTTTGCACTGCACAGTGGCACTCTTCTTAGCAGACGATTTGCATGCATTTATTGCACTCGGAAAAGTGCCCTGTTTTTTCTTTTAAAAAATGCTAAATTGACCAGAAATGTGATTGTTGTAAAGATAATGAGTGCATTATCTTTACAGTTCATTATGTTTATAATAATCACATTTTTGTTGAATTCATCTTATTCCTACTACAAAATCTAATTATTTAACTGAATGCTTGTGTAGCTCTCCAAAATTTTGTGATTCAGATTTCTTGATCTTGGTTACAGACTTTTAAAAGAAAATTTTCTTTTAAATGTAAGAAACACTTTATGTTTTGGCTTCTTTCATTTAAATGAATCAGTATAACAGAATTTGTGAATTTTGATTTACTCCATCTCTAGCTTTGAAAACATCAATATGTGTGTGCATCAGAATGTTTCAGAATTTTGTTGGAAAGTACAGGTTAAATGCCTCTATTTCTAAGGGCTGGAATCTAAAAGCAATATTTTTTTTCAATTTTAAAATATAAAGTAGGGAATTTTTAATAAAATATTTGATAATCATTTGTTAATCTTGTTTATTCTTTATTGCTTCAGAATAAAGTAATTTTATTGTCCAGAGTGATTTTTGTAAACAAAGTACTATATATCATTATAGCTTATAAATAAAGATTTATTATCAAATTGCAGGACCCTTCTACACCCATCAAATCTGATGATCATCTTAAAAAAGAAAACCACTGGTATGATGTTGGCATGTTTAAAGAAAATTGTGTATTAGTTTCCCATTATTATCTGAGTTCTGATTCAGGTGACAAGAAAAATGGGGTAAGTAAAATAATTTGAGTTATAAATTTAGTTGTAGTTTTGTTATAAATTATTGAGCTGGAAATATGTTGTAATAAAAGTAAACTGCTATGCAAGTTATGTTAATGGTATTCAATAACAATATTTAGCACTTAACTGTAATGTGGCAATTAAGTTAATGGTTTTCTACATTATTTGCTTGGAAGATAATTAGGATGCTCAACTTAGCTAATTTTGTATTAAACTGCTTTTATTTGACTAAAAAAAATTCTAGTTTTTTTTCTACTAATTTTAAATTGCATATTAACTTGTTTGCACTGAACAATATTGAAGAATTGTGTGTTTGCACTGAACAA